>CAEFZY010074049.1:0-14885 GCA_903066815.1 Brachyrhaphis roseni
CTTCTCACAAAAACTGGTCCAGTGAGTTTGGCTCTCCTCCCCCCTGCTGGACCCACAGGCTATGGTCACATTTACAGAGATGCTAATTAGACCCATCAAAGTCGTCAGTTTCGCCACATTCGGATGCTAATAACCCAGTTGGCCCTCTCTTGGTAGTTCTAGGAAGATACCCAATTGGCCCCTCTTGGTAGAGACAGGTATTTCTCAAAATCCTGGTAGTTCTAGTTACTGCCAGGTAACTTGAGTCATTGTGGTTTGGGTTATTTTGCGCACAAGTAGTGAAAGCACATTCTTTCAAGCAGTGTCTCTCCTACTGGATTTAAATGTCTTCTGCTACACATGGAGCATCCCGGGACATAAATCAAACTCCCTCCCTAAATTGTTTCTTGCTGATCCTGAAAGAGCCGAGCAAACAAGGTTTCATACATTGAGTCAGAGTGGATCACAGATTTCCGTGTCAGCAACAGAAGCGCCATCACATCCGCAGCGACTTCTTTCCCTTCCAATTCGTCTGGCTCCGGTTCCGTCTCGTGACGAGTCGCCACGTTGCGGCACAACTGCACTCAGATTGCTCCGGAAGCCCTTCAAGTTGTTTCAATTTGAAAGATGGCCGCCTGAACTTTATCGTGGGCGGTCGGCCATTCGTGCTGCATGACTTGCAGTTTCACTCGTCTCTTCTCAGAGGTCTCATGGGAGGACCCCAAAATAATAAAATATGTGACCTCAGAGGCAGACCATGGGGGTTTGGAGACTGTTTTTGACGCAAAACCAAGGAGGAGTAGACTGGCCATCCCTGTTTACACAGCTGACTGAATAAAGCAGTAAGAAATACAGGTTGACATCTACATTTACACTGTCTTATTAATAACCACGCAAGACCGGGGAAAAAAAGCAGCAGGGCAAGAAGATGAAAGGAGCTTTGATTCAGATTATCCTCCTTGGAATGTGAAAAAAAAAATTAATTTCTACTTTGATCACAGATGGTGAAATTTTTTGCAATAGAGCTTTGATAATGTGGGGAAAAAAGTTTGATTGTGTCAGATAAACTGAAAAAAAAGAAGTAGAAGTTACAGAGCAAGGCTGCTTACCAACCCATGAGCCAGGAGAGAGCGAATAGAAGTTGAGAGCAGACAGAGAGTTCAGTTCAAATTCAGGAAGGAAGATTAAGAAAGGCTAAGTGTCTTTTTGAAGTCAGAAACCCTTCCTGTTACTTGCTATTCGTTATCCTCCAGTTATACTGCTTTAAAGTGATTAAAACGGCCTAATGTTCATGGGAATATGAGAAGTAATAATTGACAGAAATTATCTCATTGCAGGTAAAAACGCTGAGAAAACCTAAAATTTTCTTATTTTCCTCGATGGATAACTCTTACTTGGTATTGGATCCAGAACTTTGACAATTATGGAGACGATAGCTGCTTAGGTTGAATAATCAAATTTGTAATTATTATAGAAATGTGTATTATCACTGATAAAAAAGAAAATAAAAGACAAAAATAAAGAGGCAAGCAATTACTATGGAAACTAAACTTGGCAAGTGGACAGATATCGCTGACCAACGGCCATCATCTCCCTTTAACATAAAACCCCAATTAGTTTCGTTTCCAGTTGATGAGATATATTATGTAAGGCATCGCTTGTAGCAACAATCCAACAGGAATTCTTGTTAAACATTAAAGCTGCACAGCCCTCTGAGGAGCATTTCTGCAAAATGTCAAAGTTTTCATAGTTTAACCTTTTGCTTGAATCCCTATTTTCCCATCATTATCGATTCTAGCCAAAGCAGGAGGGCTCTCTACGGCGAAACTGCTGATAATTCCACCGAGAACTCCAGCGCATTATCACATTAAGGTCAGCATTGTGTTTGGAGCTTCTGGTGAAGCGCACACACCATCAAAGAAGAATCCACAAGTTCAGCCTGTAGAGGGTCATATAGGGTTGGCTGCTTTCCCAGCTGATGCACCAAAAAGGTCTTCAGTGCATATTGCTACAAGGCGAAGAGATGATAACCAAGCAAACTCAGACTCATGTTTCACCTACTTAGAAGGCTTAAAAGGATATCTCGTAATCCTTCAAGTTTTTTTGCGGGACTGGATTAAAATTTTTAATCGAGTTAATTGCGGTGTGTGACAGCCGCAATTAACTCGATGGCACACAGAGATGTTGAATGGTACCTGTTTTTCTGTCCGTTCTTAAAATCCGTTTACATATTAATCAGTGAATACATTTTCATTTTTGATTAACATTATTTCCATTAGCCTGACTCTTTAGTTAACTATTTGCAGTGCACACATTTAGTTCACTTTGTCAGTTTGCTATATTTTTTTTATATGCAACATATTAATTTCTTCTTGTTTTGAGTCACCAGTTTCCTTTGGAGCTGCTGCTTGAGTGCTACACAGGAGAGCACCAGCTTCTTTTCCTCATACGGCTGGTAAATCCCACTTCTGACACCAAATGTGAGGAATTTACACAGACCAGCCAGAGAGACAATGAATGGTTTCCAAAAACATATTTCATTTATTACAAAAAGGTAATAATAAAAGTCTTTGTTCAATTTAAAAAATAATTAGTATTGTTTTGACCAGTATTTGTTTGCCAGTTAAGTTTTTGTGTGTTTATTTAATTACCCCTTGTGTGTCAGCAGTGGTCTGATGAGCCACTATTTAAGTTTCCCTCATGTCTTGTTTTTGAGGTCAGTTTGTGCTTGAATTCTTTGTGTTGCAGTCTGCTATGTTTCCTTCTGTTCTGGGGCCAATTCATCATTTCTGAATTATTTTTTGACCTTTTTACAATAAATTAAATATATTTTTGGAAACCATTCAATGCCTCTCTGGCTGGTCTGTGTAAATCCCTCACATGGAGTTTGAAATTATTCACAATTAATCTATTTTAAATCAAAACCTATACTGACAAAAGAAGCAACATTCTAAATTTGCAGATTCAAATATCCTTTTTGCTGCCAAATTATTGAGTAGATAGATAAGTGAACTCAACAACAAAGATATTTATTGTCTTTAATCTGTTATTTATGTTATTCAACCATCAGAATAAACATTACAAATTCTGTAGAACATAGAATGGGATTTATGAAATCGCTACCTTAGTTTTAGAAAAGTCAGGATTAAGAAAACTGAGTTTTCCTGAAAAATATTGTTAAAATCTTGTATTGTTTTCATAAACCAGATTTAGTGCATCATCTCATCTAGTGAGCCCAAATGGAAACAAATACCACATGCTATGAAAGTTCATGTCCCTATAAAATGAAGTATAAAAAATACACAAGAAATAAAATGTATCCCTACAAGTTAGGCCAGAGGATTCCAAATCATATAAAAAAAACTTTTTAAATTGCTTCTGATCCTACCTTACTTTTCTTTATGAAGCACTCAGAACATTTCTTCCCCCCTGCGGTTTTAGTTCGAAGCAAGGTAAAATAGCAGAATTTTCTTGAAAACAGTGAAAACAAGCTATGTTCTCATTTAATTTGGACGCCCTGACAGCTCAGTTGCATGTTCCAAGATCAAAAGGCAGTGCTCCTGGATCAATCCAGCTCTTCATCTCAGAATCCTAACAACACGTTTGCTGCCACGAATGAATCAATACAGAAAACAGAAGAACGAATACATGTTTCGACTCTCAAGGCCCAGGCACAAACGTGATCACGTGGCTCGGTTAACATCTCTTTGCCTTTTTTTGGTCCATCATTGCAGACCGCCATCTTGAACACGGTTCTCACACCACACTGGGACCTTTCTGGGGTTTCCCCCCCCAATCTCCCAAAGACAGGGCAATGCCTCCCTTTGCTCTCTCCCATTGGATCTTTTCATGTGTGATTTTTGTAGGGGGCTGGGATGCTTATGGGTAGACTGAGGTGAGCAATTGCTCCTTAAGGTTGCCCTGTCATCTGTCCTTGTATCTCCTCTGTCTAAATCACTCTATTTCAGTCGCCTTCAGTTCCCTCTTCTGTTCGTCCAGTGCCCCTGTCTTTCAGCATCTCCTGCTCTCTATACCAGTACATCAAAACAAACTATAACTCAAGATGGACCACCGCAACCTCCCACCAGTTTCCAAAAATAGACAGAGGCAGAGAAGAAGCGGGAAGGGAGGGAGTGGGAGATTTGGGAGGAAACAAGTTGCCTGATAACGCTGACATAATGAGAGAAAATGAGAGCGACGTGGCAAGAAAGGGGAAACGAGGGCTTGGGCTAGTAAGGGAAGAATGAAAATGAACCAAGAAAAAAATAAAAGACTCAAAACAGAGGCGGAGCCATTGAAGGTAAGGGAAGTAAAACAGAACAAGAGGTGACTGACTCAGGAGGGAGTTGATTAGCGGGGAAGAAATTCCTGCACGGTCAAGGAACCACAGCTAGGAATGATGAGCTGGATAAGAGGAAGGACGGAAGGAATGAAAGCCGAGGAGCATGGCCAGAGGAGATGAAAGTCTGAACTGAGGAAGAGGATGAGCATATTAGCAGACAGTAATTTAAAGTCGGTCGTCAGGGGAGGCATAGTCAAAGGGAGGGAGGGAGGAGGGCGACTGCATCCATAACAAGCGTGCACGTATACATCCACTCAGAAGACAACTCTTCACTGTCAAAATAAGGACAGAGTGAGTTAAAGCAGAGCTGTCCTGAGACAAAGCACAGCCGCCTCCACCAATCAACAAGGAAGTGTATCCAAGAACAGCATGCAGCAACGGCCAAGACTTTGCAACACTGGCTCTTGATATCACACCGCATGCATATAGCCTTTACACCTGAATTAGAGCATCTAAACATTATGACTTCTTGGAGCTGAGCACATTGTCCTCAACACCTACTTGCCCAATGTGCCCAGAAGTGTAACCAGAAAGAGAACTTCTTAAATATAAACCTTGGCCGACCAGTTGGGCTATACCTAGAAACCGCTTGTCTTAGTTACGTAAGTTGCGCAAGAGTGGCTTAATCCTGAGTGTGAAGATCAGTTTGTCTAGGCTACACGGCTATTGTTGCCCAAGAGAAAATGGTAGAATGCGACAGAAGGTTGAAAAGTTGTCTTGTCATGTTGTCTTGTTCAAAGGAAAGCAAAGGATGTCTGCAGAAGCTTATTCAAATGCATCCTAGCCTCGCTTATGATCATAAGAAATTTATTAATACTGGCAGAATTAGAACTGGAATACAACTGGCTATAATTAAGTTTCTCTGCAGGTTGTCCTGGCTCTTCCTTAGAGATCACAGAATCTGTCTGTCATCCTGCAGGAGTTACAACTAGTCAGTGGTTGTCCACATTGAAAGGAGTCAGTCAGGCTACTTATTTGCAGGCCTCCCTCTGGCAGTTTTCCCACTAAGAACATCCAGAAACTCACTAAACAGATTATATTTTGGCCATTACAGTACCTCCATAACTTGATCCTGGATAAGCAAAAGGTAAAGAATAGATCACCAGTAAGACAGCCTCAATGTAGATATACATTTCTCATTTGATAACAAATTTTTCAATCTACTGTCTTTGACTGTTTTGTTACAAGTTGTATTGGGCGATTCACTAAAATTGACTAAGACTCATATTTCTATTATGCAATAATAAAGTCTAGGGTAACCATGAAGCATAAAAACATTTGTACTGACACCCACAGTGTGTTTTGTGGGTCCTAAACTAAATCATATTAGGCAATAATCAATAGAAAACTAAGAAGTATTGGATTCCCTGTGTCAGAAAATCACAGTTCTCCAAAGGGATTTTATTTTAATGCGGTCCTATCTGATTTTAGAGCAGCAGCCAAAAGTATAATGGGATATTCATGTTAACAGAGAAGCGAGGAATGTAAAACTAATGACGGCCCGGACCATGAATGAAGATGAAATGAGGCTGATTAAACTTTGCTTTGTTTTGCCCTCGAGCCAGGGAAACACCAAAATGGACTTTGTTATTCTTGTACCGCAGCCACAAACCACTCAATGTCTCTTAATTTGGATATTGATCTTTTGTTTCCCAACTTTCTCACAGCAGGGTCTCAGATGGCCAAAGATTGTACGTGTCAGGCCGGTAAAGACAGCACGCGCGCACACCAAGGAGGGCTGTTTGAAACACATGCACTATCAGAGGAATTCTCTGGTCTCAAGAGGTGTTTCCTGACATGTGGCTATTACTCAATCGTATTGCACATTTACATCTTTGTGGGTGTGTGGATCTACAAAAGCGGAGAGATGAGAACAGAAGGCAGTAGAAGAAGGAAAGGCCTTTGTAGGGAAAGAGACTGGTAAAGCCTTGTTTAAAGAAAGCAAGTAGGTTTTACAACCAGCTGAGGAATTTAGACATGAATTGCTTTTTGCTGTTTGACACAGAACAGCTTCTTCTATCTCAACACATTTAAAACAGTTTTTCCTTTAACCCTATTTTCTTTTATGCTGTAATAAATGTAATTCAAATCTAATTGTACTTGTTGTCTTATTTAAGCGTTACATTTTGTATCAACAATAGAAATGTTACATACATAAATATAGGGTATATTTAAATATACATAAACATAGGGTATATTTATTTATTTAGTTAGTTAGTTAGTTAGGTAGGTAGGTGGGTAGGTGGGTAGGTGGGTGGGTGTATATATTCAAGGCTTGACAACCCAGACTGGTTTCTCCTCACAAAAAAGCACCTAATCTAAAAACAGATGTGCTTACTTTTGGGACTAAATCCTTTTCGGTGATAAATACGGATTTCACTATTGGAATATACGTGATACTAAAGCTGAATAAGGAACAGGGTTTTTCAGGCTTTTTCTTTCTCAGGAAATTCATTTAAGAATAAGAAAGAAGCTAAACTCAAAGGAATTAAGTAATAAGACATGGAAAAGCCACAAAAAAGAACACGGAAGAACAAACTAATATGGAAAAAACCCAAACAATAATAAAGAACTCATCCTTAGATCATGAAACTAACAGAAAAGTACCAAGTAATTAGTTGGTTGAGCCTATATACTCTCGACTCGGTGAATATCCATCAGAATTTATAATTGATATTAATAATGCTAATCCTGCTAATGGAAAGCTAGAGTTAAGTAATTACAGCTATATGTGTAAGTATGCATTTAAGTACTCCAACATGAGTTATGTCTTTTAATGTGACAAGCACAAGTGGCTGTGAGTGCATTTATACTGGCCCCCAGAGCATGTGCATACTACAAGCGCATGTGTGTTTGTGTGTAGATGTGTGTGATGGATGAATCTGTCTCAGCTGTAGCCAGAAGAGTGTGGAACGGTCGACCGAGGCCGCCTGCTGGTGACGCGCCCTCTCTCTCTCTCTTTCCCAACAAGTAAGAGTGTCATCGATGATAAAGTGAGACTACAAGGCCCTGAGTTCCCTCAGGTATACTTAGCGAGGCGAACCCGCCTTACAGACAAACATTTTGCACAGGGTGTCAACACGAGGCGCACAGAGGGACGGGTTCCAGTCGGCACACACGCCTACCTAGTAAACAGCAAACGCATCGGTCAGAAAAGATGAAATGACGACGTAGTTACTCATCCATGCAGAATAGTGCGGGCCAGTTTGTCAAGGACAAAACACAACCGTCATATTTTCTGTGGCGGTAAAGGATGCCATCCTCTCATGTAGGCCATACATCAAACATCCTCACACAGAGGTAGCTATTACAGAGGTCTACACTGACCATGCGTCTTATTGGAACTGGTTGTTGCTTCTTGTTTTCGCAAGACAAGACAGAGTGGGAATTGACTCAGCAACTTACCAATTAATACCGTATTGTAGTGTTTTGCCCAAAGACTCATCAACAGAGGTGGACGGAGTAGATGACTGGTGACCCACTGATCGCAGGGAGAAGTCCTACAACCGTCGCCACCACCAGTACAATAGAAAGAAACATGTACCTAACTAGAATCCAGTAGCTTGCCACCATCAACGTGTGAATGGGTGAATGACTGAATGTACTGTGAGGTGCTTTTGGGTAGTCCGGACTTGATGAAGCTCTATACAAATACAGGCCATTTGTCACTCAGGATCCAATAAGTGTTGGGAACTTCTTTTTTTTTAGAAACAGTCATTTCCCTGCTTGTGAGTACAAATAGTTTGTTGACCAAATGGCAGAATTAAGGCATCATTAAGATATAACAGTCTACCAAATGTTACATACCAAATGTTACATCTAAGTGGACACCCACTTATTTTCAGTTCAATATTCCTTGATTTTTCTGTGAAACACAGGTCCAAATGATTCAGTTTTCCCAAATTTGTCTATTTGTTGGCTGTTTTTCAAAGAGTATAGCTAAAATATTTAAAAGAAAATTCAGCCTGGAAAGCAGAAAACTAAAGGCACAATGCTAGTTGACATGATATTGGCTGCCATTTGCAAGGAAGCCAATCTGGGAATGCCATTAATTTTTCTTACTACTGACTGAAAGATGGTTTCCACTATGTTTATTGCTCCATATTAAGGAATATAATGGGAGTTTTTAAGCTAGTCATACCTTTTAGTTAACCCCCGCAAATACCTGGGTTCCTTGCTAATCTGTTACAATATTCCACATGGAGATTTTGTAATATGGTACAGCTCTTATATAAATGAAGTCATACATCTGAAGGCATTGGACTGTTTCCAGTATTATGACCACACCAAAGAAATAAAAAGCTACAAATCTGCTGTCTGCAAACAATTTTTCCCTTACCCTGAATAATGAATTGCAGCTACTGCACTTCCTGCCCTTCACTACTTTTTAAAGTTGAGAAGTTTCAGTGTAAGACACTTGGAAACCGTCATATATGAGGCCAAAATTATTCCCGAGAATGGAGACCATGAGAAACCAGCCTTCACCCACAGGAAACGGGACTGATGGGCTTCATCCTGTAAGAATATAATAATTACAGCATACCCAGGAAAGAATGCGACTCTGCACACGTCTTACTTTATTGTTGAAGAATGCATCGGGGCTCGAGCGCTGCTAATCTTTGGCTTTTTAAAACCTCAAGCTTGAAATGGCAGCAGTTATGAAACATTTTCCTGGAAGACTCATTTGTCAGAAAGAAAAAAAAAAGATAAAATAAAATCACTGTGCATCCGTCCATTTGCCGCAAATCCTCCTGTTCATTTAATGTGAAGCTCATCCTGTCTTTCTCATGTACTATCATCAGGGCGCAAAAACAGATGCCGTCGGGCTTGATTGTGTGCTTCTTAGAGGCTGAATGGGGCAGATCCCGTAATAATTAGGAAACGCACAAAGCACGTAAACACTGAACTCTAAGGTTAACCTTAGAGTTTTTGTTTTCTTAAAACAAAAAAAAGGCCAACAAATTCATGACAGCAATGCATGTACCACAACCTACAGCGTAACACTCCATCCACCCTCACGTATCCTTCAATATTCCTCTAACTCAATGACTCAGGTCTCAGAGTGAGGCTAAAGATCTTCAGTGTAGCTGAATGGGCTCCTTACATACAAAATAAATATGATACACATTCAAACAACATAGAATCACTTTTTTGTACATGGAGAATGTGCAAAAAAGTATGTGTCTGTTTACCCTTAAAGTCTAACTAACCCCCAAATCAACTTGCTAATAAACTGTCTAAATAGCCTATTTACGGTGGGTTTCTGTCTTCATGTTTCAGAAACATGCAATATTTTGTAATATTTTGCAGCTAAACCATCTCAATGGGGCGTCGCATGGTGCAGTGGTTCCCCGTATGCAGAGACTGTGGTCCTGCACACGTCCCGAATTCAACTCCCATTCAGGGTTCCTTTGCCACTTGTCTTTCCCTCCTTCCAGTCAACTTACTTTCATATAAAGGTGAATAGCGCCAAAAATATTCCTAAAACAAAATGATTAAAAACCACCTCAGTGCTGGCCTCCTGAGGTCGAACAGCACATAAGCAGTTGAACGTCAATATAAGTTACAGTGGTACAGCTTGGTACAACTACGTCACAGCCCTGCATTCGGATTTGTGCAAGGCAATGCAATCACACAGGTTTAGCTTCCTGTCCATGTTCGCATGTGGTGAGGTAAGATAAAGCAGGAGGCTTTGATCAGAGGTTCTATGAAGGCTGTAGCTGATTGTTGCGTCTGTGCAAATGTGCGAGCACAGGTGTGATCATGAGCTCATCTGGCCGGACGAGGGCCTTTCATGATGTTCAGATGTCCGAACAGAGAATCAGAGGACAAACCTAGCAAAACATCTGCCACACATGGTCCAATTCAGACAATGTGGGACTGAATTTAACCACTTATTTTTATTTATTTTTTGATTTTTTTTGATTCACTGAGCAGATGTAAACCTCCCTCAGGGTAAATCCGTTCTTGCTTCCTCCTATTTTCCCCAACTCAGTGACAGTTTGTTGGTTCGCGCACATACTCTCACGCTCTTCCGTCTTGAGTATACATCTACACAGGAAACCAGGGTTTCTCTTCACACAAATCTGAGTTTCCAGTAGCTTAAATACACAATAATTCTTTCTACTGCTGCAGAATAAATGTTTAAATAAGCGGTAAAACTCCAGTGCGGTGCTACATACTTGTGTTCAGCTTTTATCAACAGAATAAATTTGGGACTTGTCAACACTAAGGTACGACATGGATCTGCAGACTTGGAATGTTGCCACAAAGTGTGTAAGTACTCTTCTGATTACATGCCGGGCTGCCTTAAAATTGTTGTTGATACATGCGCCGAACAGGCCGTATATTCTGTTTGACGTTGAGATTTCAGGAACACCTGACATTTGTTTGCTAAAAGGATTGTTCGGATGTTGAGCAAGTCTTGATTCGGCAGTGATAAGAATGCCGCTTTACAAATGGTACTCGACGACATATTCATGTGTGGTCGAAAATAGAAAAAGTGAAAAAATAAAATAAAATTTCAGATATAAATTTGAAACATTGTAGTACATTTCTAATTCCCAACCAAAGTCAGAGTTCAGAAGTGAAGTGTTTGATTCAATGTTTTGGGGTATGTCTCTACCAGCTTTGTTTAGCTTCTTTCTGAATTAGCTCAAGCTCATTCAGTTGGGCTTTTTTTTTTTTTTTAATTAGATTTATGTCCGGACTTTGACTAGGTCATTTTAACACATGAATAGTTCTACTGTAGTCCCCCTGGATATAATGCTTAGGGTCATTCTAGTGCTAGATGATGAAACTATGTCCCAATCAAATCTTTTGTAGCCTCTAGCAAATTGTCCTGTATTTAACTTCATCCATCCTCTCATAAGTAACAACATGGCTGTACCAACAAAAAAAAAAGTTTCCCCATGGGATGATACTGCCACCACCATCTTTCTCAGAAGGTCTACCCAGGGTAATGTGAAATATCAGTTTCTTACTCCCACTCTTCCACAAAGGCCAGATTTGTGAAGTGCACTATCAATAGTTGTCCGATGCAGTGGTGGTTTTTGGATACGCGCATAGGGTTAGGTGGCTGTCTAGGGCTGCAATTGTAAGGGGAAAGTGTAAGAAAGGGGGAAAAAAAATAAAAAATTTTAACCTTGAATGGGTTTTCTCTAGCTTTTATGGATGTACAGTCAGTGTTTTACGCACCTTGAGTTTTATTCCAACTCAGAATTTAGGTAATTTCCTGCATTTGGATTGGTTGGGAAATAGCAAAAGGAGGCGATTCCCCTGAGCACCATGGCCATAGATTCTTCCACAAGGTGTGAGTATCTGTATCTCCTCCATTGCTATGGCTGATTTCTGTGCTACTTCATTGATTAATGATCTGCTTTTCCAGCCTGTCACATTTTGCTGGTTGGTGGGAAGAGGTGCATCACTTTCCATTTTTTGGCTTTAAGGAGCATAAAAAGGACTGAAGTGTGTGGCTGTCACAAGACTAAATGTGAAAATGTTTAAGGGGCTACGTTTCTAAATCACCGCGTACAGCCTGCACAAAACAGTCGCTACGACGTCGTTATTTAACGGCTATATTTCACCCTCCTATTGCTTTAGAACCAGTGAAATCATGTATAAAATGTACTATGAAATGCTAACTTGTGAATTAAGTAGCTCACAGCTACAAAGTCTACACTTGCTGAATAAATGAGGAGCAAAAGCCCACTCATTTCAACATTATGGGAAAGTATTTTTAGGGGAAGAAAATGTGCCATTGTTAAGCTGTATAAATGAAGTCCCCTATTAAATTTAAAGTTCTATATAAGAGCAAAAAGGAAGGCAATGCACTTTTCTATCATTCCCTTTTATGCACATAAAAGTGTTTACAGTTTGTTTTATTGCTTTCTGCATCTCGTCCCTCTGCGATTGTGATTATTTCATTTGGATGTTGCCTCTCTGTAAAATTAATTGTGCCGCTGCCAGCAACAGAATCTCCCGTAAGGGGAAACAACTTCATCTTCATCTTATCTCTCATGACTCAGCTCACGCGGGTTCATTACAGCTTCTCTGAGCCAAAACCTTGTTTCCCACATCCCCCCCCCCCCCTCGCCCTCTGACTACCCCCACAGACAAGGTTTCCCCTCTCTTTCTTTTCTGCTGTGCTGAGTTACATTCTGCCCTCCCTGCGCCGCACCGCTCCCTCTTCTGCCCAGAAAAACTTTGACAGATATGACAGGGTGAGACCACCTCTATAAATTTTACACACATGCACTGCACAGTATAGAAAGAGATGACGTTGGCTTGTATGTGGGGAGCGCTGGAGGGAAAGAGGAGAACAAGTGAGAATATTTAGAGGAAGGTAAAATGATGGCGCCCTGGGATAAGTATTCATACCCACTGACAGTGGTGGACAATGCTAGCTAAAATGTAACCCTGAAACACTAGCGTAATCATAAACATTAGCTTTGCTAATGCTAAACCACTACACCACCACGGCATTTACCAGAAGCTAATGCTAAAGCTCTAACTTCAGTTCAAATTATATCTGCCCTTAAAAGATTACAAGCCTTGAGCACCAATTTCATTTTCATATTATAAATTAGATGTTCGAAATATTATATTTATGTTTCTATCTTGTTCTCTACCGTCAGTGTTTTATTTTTCTCATTTTACATAAAGTTACGGGGGGAAGACAACATGAGGGGAAGAAACAGAACAGCTCCGTAAACAGTCGTCAACCAATTCAAAATTAGAGCATGACTATAAACGTCTGGCTACCTGAAGAGTTCTTAACAGCTGGTGATCAAAACGTAAAAACAGAAGTAGAACTTTATTCAATGGAAAGTTTACAGAACAGCCAAGTAAATTAGCACTTTAGAATTTATCCACAAAAAAAGTTTAGGGAAAGCTAAGTACGCTAAATGATTTCAACGCTAGCAAAAGCGCTAAAAGAACAACTAGCTCTGCGATCAGCAGATTAGCAAAGCTTTTCC
Source organism: Brachyrhaphis roseni (assembly GCA_903066815.1). Classification (NCBI taxonomy): domain Eukaryota; kingdom Metazoa; phylum Chordata; class Actinopteri; order Cyprinodontiformes; family Poeciliidae; genus Brachyrhaphis; species Brachyrhaphis roseni. The sequence goes on from CAEFZY010074049.1 coordinate 13,300, forward strand.
TCATTTTGTCTCCCTACAACCAATACAATGTATTTTGTGTGGGGAATATTTTTATACTCAAACATCTTTATTTTGATTCCACAAAATATAAGTCAACGAAATTCCTCAAATTTCATGTTATGAGTACACAGAGTCCATTTGTGTGTAATTGAATGCAGCTCTTAATCTGGTTGTTCATTAAGGGCCTAAGAGGTTGAACTATGACTTATTATATGTAGTTCAGGCAGTTCTTTACAATATGCGTATGGCACAGTGCAAAATTGAGGAAATATATTTGCATTCCATTTTGCTGCCCTAGTCGGATGAGACCAAACTGTAACATTTTGGGCATACATGCAAAGTGTTTGACTTTCCCCGAAAGTGGCAGCTTTATTTTATGGATTGAGCTCTGGAGACCAGGATGGTTCAGATCAATGAGTGTTGGCCAAGTCAAAGTCCAGACTGAAATTCGACAGAGAATATGAGCTACAGTATGACCTCACCGACTTTCTCCATCCAATCTGTCTGAGCTTGAGCTGTTCTGCAGAGAAAAATGTGCAAACCTTTCAGTCTTTAGACAAAATTATTTTAAAAATAGACTCTAAAAAAGAGAGTGTTGAAAGTGTTGACTCAAGGGCGCTGAATTACACAATACCATGTTTTTATGCATCACATAAAATCCTGATTAATACCTTAGAGTTTAAGGTTGCAACGTGACAAAGAAGCCAAAAGGTGAATTCTTTTTCAAAAACACTGTAAGTGACTGACCTGAAAAAATATGAGAATATGAGAGTGATGGAAGTATTACAATATAACCTATATCTGTCCATCCCAAAACTGACCACATTAATGCTCACTCATAGAAAGAGACGATGAACACAGCAGGTAGACAGAGCAGGGCAAAACAATGGCCACCTCCTCTGTACTGGAACACAATCAGTCAGAAACAAAAGACAGAAGAGAAACACTGAAGACAGGAAAACATTGGATGGAGCTCCCTTCTCATCACCATAGCAACCTCAGCTTGCATGGGATGGTAGCAAACCAGAGAAGAGTGGGAACGACGAAAATGGAGGCGATGAGAGGAAGAGAGTTTAATGTTCCGAAAATTGAAATACACAAGATCAGAGCCTATTTTCTGCGGGTCAAAACCCTGATAGAGGATCTGCCGATCACTGGGTGAAAAACGCAGGCGTATCGCACATGAAAGTCCACAATGCACTTTTCAGCTGTCGCTGCACGGTGAACGCAGCAGATGGTTTAAGATGAGGAGTCAGAGAACAGGTGTAAACTGCGACGTATCAGAGGGATTTTTGCTGCCTGGCAAGGAAGTTTGAAGAAATTTCTAGAGCACTGCGAGTGGGAGAACAGTGGAGATAAAATGGGAGCATGCTGATATCACACTTCAGAGTGTGCTTAAGGCAGGGGTGTCAAACTCATTTTGGTTTAGGGGCCGCATACAGCTTAATCTGATCTCGAGGGGGCCACACAAGTAAACTCATTGCTAGATTAAATAGAACTAATAAAAGTGGACTTGTTGATTTTTAAATTAAACAAATTTCACTTTTACAAAATATATTATGAATAACCTGAGTTTTTTTTTTTTT
>CAEFZY010074052.1:0-15516 GCA_903066815.1 Brachyrhaphis roseni
TACCGACAAAAGAGACGTGGCAGTAACACAGCAGCAACACGGTAGCACAGCACTAACAGGGCTGGTTAAAAAAAAAACATACCGGTAAAAGTCACTGAGAGCCGTCTTCATCTTCCTCCTGAGCAAGGAGATGTGTTACGTTACATTGAACTTGCGTCTTCCTCTACACATATATTCCACCTGTCTCACTCTTACCTTTTCTGCTCGAGCGCCCCTGGTGGCCGTTAGAAAAAATGCATAAATAAGCCGCATCATTGTATAAGCCGCAGGGCTGAAAGCCTGCGACAAAAGTCGCGACTTATGGTCCGGAAATTACGGTAGCTTAATACTATGCTAGTTGTGTGTTATTAGCATCCACAAGTTTGTCGATTGAAATATTTTAACTGTAAATTTGAATTATTTTAAATTCTTGGATATTTGAGAGAAGCTGGCTGTATTTTTATTTCATATCATATATCTTTTCAAATAACTTCACTTGCCTTCATCTATTATTTTGAAGTGTCTTGCCAATGGACACAACAACAGAGGGCGATCAGACCAGCAACTTTAAAAACAGCAGTTATCAAACCTATGATAAAAAATAACAATCTTAACAAATCACTACAGAATTATAGGCTGACCTCCAACCTTTCATCTGTGTGAGTCAGTGGGGGTGAGCAAAAGCCAAAGCCTAAATGTCATTGGTCAGTTTTCTTTTCTTTATTTGGCAGCGTGGTACCTGTAAGCTACAAATGAATGAGCAGAGTTTAAACCCTCCTGTAGTTCTAAGAATGGCCTTTTGGATCCAGCCTGAACTTTTTACCAAGTGTGTGGTTCTGGCAGGGTTGCCGTTTATGAGCTTAGTTTTTTGTGGTTTTCAAACTAAAGAGCTGACGGGTTGGTTACCCGGTTGGCTGACCATGACTCCTGCTGTACTCTTCCTGAGTGTCACACTAAGAGTAAGGGGTTAAACAGTTAAATCTAGTCGAAACCTTGTTTCACCTTCTCCTCTGGACATCTCAGACACACCACCTGAACCTGGGAATCTCTAGCCTCCTCTTCCCGTGGATCACAAAGGTAGGCTTTATTATTATGTCTTTATTATTTAGCATAATTTATAAAAAACAAAATTATTCCTTATAGTTTCAGTTTTATTGTGTCTTTTTAATAAATATGCATTCTTCATCTCCGGGACCCCACATCTAGCTATGATATAAGACAAAGGCATCAAGTTTGATCTTTGCTTAACTTCAGTGTTGAAAATTGTTCAACTTCTCACTATCTTTCTGTTCCTCTGCCATCTTCTCATTATCATCCTCTCTACCTCCACAGCAACTTTCACTTACAGCATTCTCTTTGCTCTGTTCTGCAACCATACAAGTAAAACTGACAGGATTAGCTAAACTGGATTACAGCCAGGTTTTTCCATCTTTTACTTAGTTTAGTTGAGTGTTAATGGCTTAGTGTGTTTGCTGACCTATTTTTGTACAAAACTCTCAAGTTTAACATCCCAAGCTGTGACTGATATTATGCCATTGATGGAGATGGAGCCATCCATTATCTACATTATTTATAACACAGCATGCATATGAAACAAAGCTGTAGTTAGTATCAGCTAGACGATTTAGACTGATGGCTCTGAATCTTTGTAAATAGCAGCTACTTACAAAGGTGGCAGAAATCTGATCACTGTCACCAAAAAGTGGAGCTGGTCTGACTCAGATCAATCGGTACCAGACTGGCAGTCCACAAACAAATTATGTTAGTCACACCCATTAAGAAGGAATGACAACAAACAGCGGCAGTGAGCATGGGAGATGAAATGAAATGACTTTTTTCATGAGAGAGATTCAGCAGGACAGAGCCCCGAGGAGCCTGTTGCACATGATTGCCACTGTACTCCTTGGCAAAAGAGAAAGAAAAGCTAACCACAAGCCCTGCAGGATGGGAAACAAAATCAAGTTAGTAGCTCAATAAGCTGTGAATGTTAGCACCCCTCACTGTACCACCTGCAGGAAAGGCAATTGGTGTAATTGAAAGAAATTAACTCGGAGAAGAAATAAAGATGAAGGGAAAAAAGGAGGAAGTTTGATCATTTCTTTTATAGCATAACTGGGGATTTTATGTGGAGAGAGGCATCATTTTACTTTTCCAAAACCAATCACATAAAATACGTTGTGGAAGAGGAGTTAATTTGCATATAGATAAAAGTCAGTTCAAAATTGTAAATTACCCTTTTATTAGGCAATCTAGAAGATTTTGTTTTAATCTCTCAATAAATATCTCACTATATGTTTTCTTTGCCTGCCGTCCAAATGTGTGTCAGTGAGGAGGAGCAGCAGTTGGGGGAAGGGAGGGATGTGGCAGTGTGTGGGTGCTTGGGGGCGGGGGTGATATCATGGAAAAAGGTTCACAATTTATTGTGCCGCCTCTCCTTTAATTAATAGATTATGTACACACGCACACTCCTGTCAATCTCTCCCAGCTTTCTATTACTATTGTGACCTCTTTCTGCTGCCCGACAACCTCTAACACACACACACAATCACACCCACACAAGCATGCACCCAGCACAAGCTCAAGGGGATTGTTGAACAAGAGGGCGAGCTCCAGATTGAGAGTAAAAGTGTTGGTTGAGTACAACCAATAAGCTGTGATGAGAAGCGATGTATCCATGACACTTCTGCTTCACAGATCCAAAAGGATTTAAAATAAGCTTCCACACTCTGATGCACGTAACACAGCATGCAGTCGAAGTTTAGAATAACTTTCGCCTTCAGTTACTAAGAAACACCAAAAGGCTGGGGGGGTTCATTCCTATAGCAACAGTTCAATAAAAAAAAAGAAAACAGAAAACATTTCAGAGATTTAAAGAAGTTGTAAAATTCAGCTTGATTTAAAGTGGAACTCACAATATACTCAAGGGGAATCTGTCACAGGAATCAGGTAAAATATGTTACACTATTTAATTTGATAAGAAAATAAGTATCCAACTACTCAATATGAAATTTCTTCATTTTTAGCAACACCGATTTATTCAAAAAAATCACAATACTAAGAAATAATAGTTATTCTGATAAATAGATCAGTAACCAAAAATCCCTCAAAAAGTAATTATAGGTTAGATTTAAATCACTCAGTTTATATCAGCAAAAAAATCCTAAATAATTAAATGTCCAAAAATTCCCATTCTTTTTAAAAGAGAATAAAGTCTGCAAAGGAGCTCCATATTCTCAAAATACAAAACAAAGCCCTGGAAATATTTTTCCATTTTAATCCAAAGTCCCAATCCAAAATGAAAAGTCCAAAACATCAAAAGCCCAGAAAACAGATTAGAAAATAGAGTGGTACCACCAAAGATCCCCAAAAAGAAAAGTAAAGTCCTGATCTCACCGGGAGTGTCTTTCTTCCCCCTCGGTGGCGTCCTCTTGCAATGGGCGGCGTTTCCTGGGTGCAAGCTCCGATCCGGTTTCTAAATGAATGATCAGAAAACATACATTGTGAGAGGGCATTTGTGCCATATGAGCAAGAAAACAGTATCTGCAAGTGCACATATAGGGGATGTATTTATTAAAATAGAAAACCAAGAAATCACGTGAAAGTATTTACAGACTTTGACATAAAACTGAGAATCCATTTCCACTGAACATCCCTGAGATGTTTCTGTAACTTAAATACACTCTATCTTGATAAATTCAGTTATTTATTCTTAATTTAGAAAGGCACACACATGCCTCTATAAGGTCCTACAGTGCAGGTCAGAGGAGAACCTTTCAGAATGACAACCATCTCTGCAGTGATCCATCAATCAGGCATGTAGATGAAGCCAGTGATTAAGAAAAGACTCATGGCACCCCGTCTGGAGTCACCTAAAGGCAACTGAAGGTCTCTCAGACCAGGAGAAACAAGGTTCTCTGATCTGATGGGACAGAGACTGAAGTCTTTGTTGTGAAAACCAGGCATAGCTCCTCCTTAGATCAATACCATGTGTATTGAGGGAAGCATGGTGGTGTCAACATCCTGCTATCAGAGTGTCCTACAGCAGCAGGAACTGACAGACTAGACAGGATAGAAGGAAAGATGAATGCATCCTGGATTAAATCCTGCTTTAGGTGACTTCTTACTGGGTCAGATTGTCTCTCCACATCTTGGAAGCTGCTGTCAGGCACCATAGCAGCCAAGATAAGCAAAAACTTGGATCAACACATGACAGAGGCACAGAAAGGCCTTGGTAACTACCAGAAAAGCCAAACACCAGCTATTGGTTGAGAGAACAGTTGCCCATGGCTGCTAGACAAACAAACATGGGAACTGCCTTGTGTTGATTAATTAGAAAGCCTGTGACTCAATGCCACACACGTGGCTCCTGGAATGCTTGAAGCTGTATAAGGTCAGAAACACTCTGAGGGCCTTCATTGCAAACTCCATGAGACTGTGGAAAACAAACCTTGAGGCCAAATGCAAGCCAGTTGGCCAAATCTCCATCAAACATGAGATACCAGGGGTCCCCAGCTAAACTAGCAAAAGGTCCACTACTCCCATCATCCAAACAGTCTGTATTCCAAACCTTTTGCAATCAACCATCAAAAATATTTCATATTTAATCTTTATGTTACTTTTAATAATGTAGATGTTATTTCTTTTTTACCCACTGATCACTTATTCAAATGTCCATTAAATCATTCGCTGAACTGAAAGGTGCAATTGACTTTAAGAACCAATAAGAAAATATATAAAATTTAACAGTAAAATTATACAATAATCTTGCAGTCAACAATCATGTTGTTGGACCCTTAAAACTGTTATCAGTTTGCCATAATGCTGTAATGTAACCTCGGTTTGTTTTTGCTCCTTATCCTACCTACACAGGCTTTGGTTGAAGTTTGTATGTCTATTCTCATAACGTCTATTTAGATTTCCACTCTTTGCCTTATGTTCTGAGTGAGTTGTATTCAGACTGGCCTTACGCCCAGCAGGCAGACTTGGTGGCATGGGTGGGAATTGGGTGGAATTGGCCGCCTAAAGAGTCAGCCATGCCCCACCTGTACTGGAAGATGTTTTTTCTTTTATTTTTACCTCAGAATGGTCAATTTTCGATTTGACACAATAGGGGCTCTCGCGCTTCCCGTAGCTGTGCTTTCAGTACCCTGCACTTTTTTCAGCCATTACAACTGTTCATTCCGTTCCCTGGTTTTAAAACTTGTCACTGCAGAAAAAGTGAAATATATTCATCTGCTGACTTGGGTTTTCAGTTCAGCTAATGAAAACCTAATGAAAATTAAATGCAATTAAATAGTATATTAGCATTTTTTAAAATGGCAGGCAATTAAGGATTATTATGGGATGTTTTCACCCGTCAGTCAAAATGAATACCATAATTTTGACAGTGAAAACCATCAAAATGATGGCTAGGCTTTTTTGGACAAAAAGCTTAACACTTACGTTTAGCGCAATCTTGGCACCAGACAGAGGTAAAATGAATGCTTCTGCACATTTCTCGTCCTGTTTTGTCCTCATTGAATTGACTCGCTGTCAAAATTTTAGTGTTCTTCTAAATCACAGAATGATCATGCACCATCATATCACTTTTCTTATCCTGATATCTCTTCTTGTAATCTGAGATCTCAGATCTTCAGCTATTATTTTCCACAAAAAGAACTCAACTAGAGACAGAAGGACGAAGGGCTTTTATGATGGAACCCTTCTCCACTATTAGACAGATGAAAGCGGCAATGCCCTGCAAGTGAAACAAAATCTGTTTGGCCTCACCTTGACACTCAGACAATACTGCTTGGACAGGATACTTAAAAAAAATCTAAATCAAAATTAGGCCTCTTCATTGTGTATGTATGTCAAATGATTTTGTGTTTCTTGGTGTGTCATTTATAATGTTTTATTGATATGAAGCACTTTGCAACATTTGTTTAAAAATGTGTTATAGAAATAAACTATTGTGTACATCATTAAACATTCATTCTGCATTTTTAATGTGGTACTGAATGTCTAACTACACATCCAGAATATACAGGAGTTTACATCTGGATTTGATGTCGAGATTACAAAAGGGCATCTAAGCATTCAGAATAGTTTCCTCATACAAAAAGTCCAGCAGCTGTAAACAGAAAGAAAATGAGATGTCAGTCAGATGCCTTAGAGTTCCTGTCCAACAGTGAGGAAAAGTGGAAAAGAGTGCTAACAGTAATGTACTTGGGACAATAGTGGTTATACACCTTGATGATCAATGTAAGTCATAAAAAGCAGTGTAACAAAGAGAAGTGATAAATCGCCTCAGTCCCCAGTGAAGCATGGCACATAAATGCAGACGGCTGTGGGGTTTCACGGCTATTGCCAGATTCCATTCCTCACCTCAGGGGAGAAAAATGCAAATAAAATACAGATTATAAAAAAGATAATGTGTGGGGTTTGTAAGATGAGGAATGAAAATATCAGTGGGCTTCTTTTCGATCTGTATGTCCAGCGGCGACACTTGAGATGAACGAACCATGTCTTAAATTACCATGTAATAAAATTTTTACCTTAGAAGGTGGGGTGTCTCACTAAAAAAGGAAAAAAGACATTGGCGGCGTAATGGTGCCAGAACATGGTCAAAGACAAGACCATTATATCTCCCCATCTGTGACAAATCCTATTAGTAGTTGGCATGTAAAGATTGAAGTGCTCTGATATTATGTCTGGTGGACATCTTCTTCTGCGATCGATGAGAAGGTAAAAGAAGACAATCAGCATTCTCTCTGACTTTCTGTTTTTTTATGTTCTTATGACCTATTTGCTAAGGTATGTCTGGAAGTAAATGTGAGCATATGTTCACATTTTTATCATTTGTTACATTTCTGCAAAAACTGCTAATGTAACTTGATGAAGGTTGTCTGTAAAATAAAAGAAAAAGGAATTTAAATTTAACACAACAATGGCAGCATGTCCAAGAACTACTGACAATGGGGCAACATGTCTCAGCTAATGAGATTCACTTACATGGATTAGTGACATGTAAGTGACGGTAGTGACATAATCAGATATAAACAACATTTCCCAAAACCTGAGTATTTCTGTTTAATAAGAATATATGAAGAGAACCACTGGCATATGATTGATTTCAGCAATGAGAGGATGTAGGAAGTCCCCTGGGGTCTTCTTGTTGGTGTGATAACGAGGATGAGGTGATTCTGGGTGTGACAAAGGCATGGATTAGGCTTCAGCAGTGGAGAAGGTGAGTAAAGGGTGGAGAGTCATCCTTTGTTTCTGAGATGGAAGAAAGAAGTCTGGGTTATTTATTTGATGTGTGGCTGAAATAAAAGAGTAGAGTGGAGGAAAATACCAAGATTATGGATGAGTAGGAATGGAGTGAGAGTGATTTTGTCAAAGTTGAGGCAGAAGTTTTGTGTGGACTTGATGACACTTTTTGGTCCAATGATGTGAGTTTTGTCAATGTTTTCCAGGTTTTGATGGTGGAGAGGATTAGGGGGATTTTGGATTTGGTGGAAATGTTAAACGGTCATCTGCAGAAATGGAGGCCATGACAACAGATAATCTTATCAAGGGGGAGGATATAGAGGATAAAGAGGAGAGGACCAAGCACTGAACCTTGGGGACCACCCTGGGGTAGAAGGACTATACCCCAGGGTGGTATAGTGGACCACCCTGGGGACCACCCCATAGAAAATTGGACTGAAGCCAGAGCAAAGAAGAGCTGTTGATTTTCAGGTTGGACTTGAGGTGAGACAGGAGAATGGAGTGACTGATGGTGTCAAACGCTCCAATGAGTCCAGGAGGACAAGGATCCTGAGCTGGTTGGAGACAGAGGAAAGGAAAGTATTGTGTTGGATGCTGAAGTTTTGGACTTGTAGGGAGCTGTTTTGTCCACCAGGAGGAGCCATGAGGAAGTTTCTGGAGGAGGGTGGTCCCCGTGCATCTGTTCGTTATCGGCCTCATCAACAACAGTATAAGAGGAGCGGGCGGCCAGTTGTCCGGCGCCTGAGTGTAAACCTATTTTGGTACTCTGAGCCCCTCTGAGCTTAGTTCCCTGAGAATTTATTTGTGTTTCCAGCTAATTTGAACTTTTTCTCTGACCTCCTCACAGGTTTCCTCTTGTGGAGCCGTGGAGCTTTGCCCATTGTGTTGCCCGAGATTTCAGATCCATAATCAAGAACCTCCGTTGTGAATTCACCCGGAACCCCCATATATAACTGGAGAAAATCCGCTCTTCGATCTACTGACTGTCCGACTACCTGCCCGCCCTCCAACATGCCTTCCATCAGCAACCTCAAACTCCTCCAGCCATCGGAACCTGGACCGCACCTCCCTCTTACGAGAGAACCCGGGCTTCAGCATCCCAACCTTTTCCCTCCCTGGCGGATTCACTTCATCTCACCTAGTAAGCCCTTTCCATTACTTGTTCCACTTAATTCTTACCACCCACTTATCTCTCATCTCCCCAGCCCTCAGATCGCTGACGCTCCGGATCCAATGTTAGAAATTACTAACATTTTACTAACTGTTGATCTGTTCATCAATAAATTTTATATATCTGATTCCTCCATCTCCTGTTTGTGTTCTGCATGTGGGTCAAGCGAGTAGTGTCCACTATGACATATTAATAGTAACATTGAGAAGAGTGCTACGCAGTGTTTTGGAGGGAATGGTTCAAACTGGCTATTGGAAATGAAGTGAGTCTGAAGCTGACCAGCTATGAGACGCTGTGAAATTTTGGATAGAAAGGGAAGATTGGATATGGACTTCCATGCACTTCCAATACTGGCGATATTGGAAGTTGCTGCCAATATTGGCATAATGGTGGCTAGACTGTGGAACAGCTTTAGAAGCAAATGAGGAGTTGATGATTATTAAGATCAGAAGAGAGATTATGGGGAGAAATCTTTTGATTAGAGGAGAGGGGATGGCGTCCAATGGGCAGGTGGGAATATTAACATAAAATTTTAGTCAGTTGAACACAGGAGATTGGACTGAAGTGAGAGCTGCTGACAGGAGAATTAGAATTAGGTGAATTACGAGGGGCTGTGTGAACCGAGGAGAGATTAAGGGTAAAGTAAATATTTCAACATTTCTTCGGGCTGAAAGAAATGTTCAAGGAAGAGGAGATGTTGTTATTGGACTTTAGAAGCATGTTGACAGTTGAGAAAAAACAGAGAATGGGAATGGAGTAATAATTTGACTGGACAGAGTTTAGTGCATCCTTGTATTGTGTATGTAGTCTGAGATGGACAGTTAGAGCAGATGTTCAGTACATTCTCTCAGTTTGTGAGATGTCGTCTTATGGTGTTCAGCGGTTATCACAGGACAGTATGGGCTGAAGGAGACAGTTTTAGTTTTAATAGGGGCTAGTTCATCAAGACAACAGGAGAGACTGCTGTTTAAGTAGAGGATCAGTTCTGAGGGGTTGTCTGTCAGTGGGGGAGGGGAAATTGCCAGTTTGGCTGTTTACATAACCACCTTAGATGAAAGATTTAGTTTAAAACTGAATAAAAGGATTTAGTTAAATTTATGATTTAATTATTTATATATTATAACCATTTATATTATATAATGGTTAGTTATAAATACATGAGTATTTATAACTATACCAGGTACCAAAATCAGGATTTTTTTCCATTTCTGTTGAAAATGGCAGAACCAAAGGACGTCACGAAAGAAACAGTTGAGTGTATTTGTCTGAACTGTACGCTCAGCAGATGAGCATACAGACAAGACTGCTTTAATTAAACTAGAATTAAATCTAAACAGGGAAAGATAAACATATATCGGATCTGGATAAGTACATTTGTTGTTTTACAGGAGGTTCCTGTTCTGCAGAGCATGAGAAACACACAGATATCCAACATGACATTAATATACACTGAAGACACAGACATACCAACCTACAAAACATAGAAAAGCAAGGAGCGTTACATGGTAGAGACCTAACAGTGATTGCTAAAGGAGATGTCCAACAGATGACATGCATGGGTCTTCTTAAAAAATCTGAAAATACAACTGAATACTACTGTGCAAAGCATCATTTTGAAACATTAAAGCATTTGAAGAATACTTCTTCAAAGCCTTGCTATGGGGTCCAAGATGTTATTGGTAGGCAGAGATCAGAGACCGTATCAGATGGTTTGAAGTATTATGTATTGGAAACAGAAGATGTCAAATTTGATCTAATTTTGGAGTAAACAATTTTGTTTCAGCTTAAGATAAGGCTCAGTATGTCTATCAACTCAACATGCATCTAGCTTTTAGCCTGGTGTTGAGAGCAGATGGTCCCACACACTTTTACTGTTACCATTACACACACTGACAGCTGACTATTTCCATCACTCTGCCGTAAATGTTCAGATGTGTCAAATCTCATCTTTAACCCTGAAGCTGTATGACATCTAAATCAGTCTTACATGAGGGCTGATAATGGCAGTATTGATTTGGCTTTTGTTCTGTTCTTGGTCCTCCAAGTCTGTTTGAGGGAAGCTTACTGAACTGCTTTGTGTTGATGCCTTAACCCTTCTTTCTCCTCCATCATTGCCCTCTCTTTATAAGACTGATGACACCATTGCTACATTTTCATCAATACCCCTCAGCTCATCTGTGACAAACTGTGCCACATTGTGTTTCACTGAAAGCGTAAACTTTTTCATCTGAAATGGATAGATGGAACTTTGGTGACTGGAGTTATGTTTGAGTAGCACACACTGCAATTCTACCCCCAACCAGTCAAAACTGTCCTCCGTCTTGGTAGCCATGTTTCTATCAAGATTTTTTTTTTATGCACCTTTTGGAAGAACCCATTAGAAAAAGGTTATGGAGATGGCAAAATTAGAAAAAACTAAGTTTTGCAAAAAAAAAAATTATTTGCTGGTTTTGGTTTTTCTGAAAGAGTTAAAGCTGGGGTATAGCTTTTTTATATGTTTTTAAAGTATTTGTTAAAACTGTCTCTGTGTTTGTAAAAAAAAAAAAAATAGAGTTCTGTTATCAGTAAATTCCAAAACATCTTACGGTACATTGAGCTTCTTTTAATCATCCAGGGGACCCTATAAATGGTTGAATTGTAACACACACCACAGATCTAAAATGTTATCATTTATTGAGAATGACAACGCTATTAAATCAGCAGATACAATACAACTACATTGTTCTCTTAGAATTTAATTTAAAAGTTTACTTTGTAAAAGTGCATATAATCATTTTGATAGTTTGATTGTTACGTTACCATGGCTACAATATGGTGCTATCTGCAATCTTTGTGTTTGAGCTCGGTTGGTTCACAAATACATCACAGCAAATAATAGCCAATAATTGATTTTAAGCTTGGCCAATTAACCTGTGCCCCCTCTCACAGACTTTACTGAATCAGTATTTAAACACTGTTAGTGATGCCAATGTTCTTAGTTGGAGGAGGGACTGGATCTGCTTCACCTTACCAAGGATACGGTAATGAACAGTGAGCAGATGGTACTGGGGGCGCCTGCAGGATATTATCGAAGGGCACAAACAAAACTATCACTGAACCTGACCCACAAGAGCACAGCCACATCTGTCAGGAATGATTCCTTTTTAAGTAGAGGCGAGCCAAAAGATGAATGGCGGTGTGGCATCTTGCAATTTATTTCTCTTTCTTTAAACACGAGTTGGCAGTACAAGGGTAGAACAATACACGGACAAGAATCCAGCAACAAACAAGGACGTGACTCAAACTTAAATAGTACAGGAAACAGGTGAAGGGAATCACTGATTAGGAGACACAGGTGACACACATGAGCAAAATTAACAGAGGAGACAGAGCTAGATAATGATCTATATAGAAAACGACACCTGACAGAAAACCAAACATATAAAACAAAAAACTCCACACCACATCTCAAAAAGCTGACACCGTGACAGAACTCCCCTTTCGAGGGTGGATACCAGACGCCCCAAAAATAACTCCTCTCCCTCAAAAAACCATCAACTCGAAAGGCTTACAAATCAGGGAGCCTGAAAGGGAGCTATAAAAACAAACTAACAACCCACCAAGGACGGGGGACAACGGAAAGAGGGAGCGACATGAAAATCAAAACTAAAGTTAGGTGAACAACCAATAGGTAGTCTCTCAATAGTCCAAAGTTCGGACGACCGACCAAGCAGGCCCAGCAGACCACAAAACACAAATAATGGGCAGCCAAGAGATCCCTTGGCCACGCCCAGGCCACCACAGGTGGGCGACCAGCAGGCCATAGTACACCATGCAGCGCATCTGGGGGACAACCGGAGGGCCGCAGCAGAGACCAAAGATAATGCAGGAATCTTCTACGACCCCTTACTGGGGGCCAAAGGTGGCAAAGCCAACGGCCATGAAGAACCCTTGTTGCAGGCAAACAGCGAGACTCAGGGACCCCCTTGGTCTCCGATTCACTTTTCTCCGGAGCTGGAACGAAAGCTGGAACGAGAACTGGACCACATAGACAGGGCCACTGGAACTGGAACAGATGGGCCAAAAACCTCCAGCAGGAATCCATAGAGTAAACCCACCAGGGGCTCCGAAGTGAACACTGAACAATGCAGTACCTGTAGGCCTGTCGCGATAAACAATAAATCAATTAATCATACGATAAATTAAAACTATCAACGTCATTTTAATTATCGGCATTATCGCCTCTTCCGGCCTTTTTCTCTTTCAGTTGATGACACTAAATAAAAAAAGGCTCAACTCCGGTGCTCTCCACTGACCCTCCCTTCCTCATTTCCTTAGTGTAATGCCCAGCGCACACTGAATCTTAAAGCTGTCAGCCGATTGTCGGCCCATTTTCAAAACCTGAGACCACACATTAGCCGACAGAAATCCTAGCTATTACGGTTCTATCGTGCCGTGTGGTGTCCAACAATGGGCACAAAATAATGGCTACAAGTTCAGTTAACTAATTTTAAAACCAGGCATTAATCAATGCTTTACTACAATCTACCTGCAATGCATGTGGCTATGTGTCAGTCCTGACTGAATGAAAGTCATTATAACCTATTTATGTCACGTTAACGAAGAACAGCTGAAAAGTTATCGGGTTTATCAACTGCGATGGCAATTTCGGTCCAACTCCTCCCCTTGTCATTTCTATATTCTTTTCAAGACCTATGAGATCAAATGTACTAACTGCATTCAGACATGTTAATCCTTGGTGGAAAGCTGTTTCAATGTCACTTTGAGGAATGTTTTCAGGGAGCAAAGACACTGAGAGATACATGGAAATCTGACAATGTGTTTCTCATTCTCTTCACTTTCATTTGTTTTCTTTGAGCATTTGCTTTCTTTAATTAAAAACATCTTTAACATCCAGTACTTGGTGAAGACATTGCCTGAAAAGGGATGCCCTTCCAAAACAGATAAATAATAATGTGTTTAAAATGTGATTAACGCTTCAATGATCTGAAGGAGTCTGAAAGCTCCCATTGTTTAAGAAGCACTCATGATGGACCCGTCTCTAGAACATGGGGCATCCTCTCAGGTCTGGACTGCACTGCGGTCACAGGCGGCTAGCGTTGGTGAAGTTGCATTTCTCTTCTCTTCTCTGAATTGGAGCTGAGCATGGGGGCGTCTTCTCCTTCAGAAGAATGGCAGCAGGCATCGTTTGATCAACAGCAATCTTGCAGAGTCTACATATCAAAGATTTCTTCTGTAGAATAATAAATTGAACTTCTTCGTGTGTCCATGGTTCTTGCTTGGGTAAGAATCCTTGTAAACCAGCATTATTGCACACTGACCTTTGCTGAGGAGAGAGAGACTAGCATTTGTTTAGATGGTGTTCTGGGTTCTTTGGTCATTTTCTACTTTAGTGCCTGTGTTTTTGGAAGTTCTGAGGTTACTTTGTTGCAATACCAGTAATGCACACAGATGTGACTGGCAATGCAGTGACTAATGTGGAACAAATAAAAAATGAAATGGCCACTAGCAAATATGAAGTCAGTTTAAAATGCTTTAGGCATGCTGGCTCTGAGCGAGGACATGAAAAAAAAAATACATTTGCACAACAGTAGAAGAAAAGCTGACCTAAACCAGGAAACCTATCAGGTATGGCAGTGCAATTTGAATCATCATTCCTGAAAAGCCATGCTTTGCAGCAGATTCACTTGCCTGCACTGAGCTCTGCCAGTCCACTCCAAATGTGAAAGATTTACTTTCTGCTGGAGAAAGTAAAGAATGAGCCAACTCATAACTGGCCCAGCTGGCCTAACTTCTTTGTGGATTAAAGGTCTTAATGTGGATCATTGGAGTCCCAAAACTTTTAAATGACTTTGCAGCCTTTTTCAGACGTCAGATATCAATAACTTTGTTTCATACCTTATGTTTCTTTCTTTGATGTATTTCCTTTTAGGATTTAAAATATATTTTTGCTGTATTTTATGTTGGCTGGGCCAGGTGTGACAAGTGAACCTGAATTCAATTAATGTCCTTAATGACAGTAAATTCTTTCACAACTTTACAGATCACTTGTTATTTTTAGGTTTGGATCTTTTTTTACACCATTAACACATTCATCATTTGAAAACTTTTATTTACTTAGGTTATCATAGCATTAAAATGTATTTGATCAATTGAAACATTGACAGTGTGACAAAAAGCAAAAATAGAAGGAATCTGTAAGGGGAAGATATTTTAAAATGTAATTATATTACTACATGAATATAAAATTATTAAGTGACTGATTTTAGAAAAATTTCATTTATGAGAAAAGATGCATAATCTTGTCTCATAAATTCTCATTTATGAGGATTTACATAAGGAATCCAATATATTTGGAGATATATTGTCTCTAAATGTATGAAAGTCCAAATGCAAACAAAGTGAAGAATCAATTAGAGCAGTCATGTTTTAGCAGGGAGGGAGCAAGAGGGAGTTAAACTCACAGGAGAGAAGCCTTTGTCCCATCGTCTCTGTGCAGAGTGATGGAGAGCAAGATCACAACATCCGACCCCCGTGATGCATAACCCAGACAAGCTATTGATTGGCCGTGAGTGTTTGCTTTGATACATCATGTCATTTTTGTTTAGAGAGTGGCTTTGAAGACAGCAGCACTTCCACTGAAAGCCTGCAAACTAAAGCTCTTTGTACTCTGTATGTGCCACTGAGTGTCTGTATGATGATGGATCAGGTTATCTACAGGGTCCCAGGGCCCGACTGTTGGACGTCATCTTCATCTGGTAACGTGTGACAGGATGTTCATCATCACAAAGTTCTGCCGATTGGCCCAGTGCCTGCTTACATCAGCACACATCGGCCTCTACTGTAACTTTATCTCTTTCAGCCATTAAGAGCTGGGCTATAGGCATGAACTGAACCAAAGTGGTTCACTAAAATCATCTGGGGTTCAAACTAAAACTGGTTTTCAGGTGTGGAACTCTTCTCTGTCAGATTTCACCTGCTCATGAATAAATAGGAGAAATAAAAGCTTGGTGACAAAAATAAAATTATTTGCAAACACTGTTAACATGCAAAGCTACAACAGTTGCCTGGGAACCAACCGTATCTATTTATCTATCTAAAATTGATATATTACA
>CAEFZY010074053.1:0-56044 GCA_903066815.1 Brachyrhaphis roseni
TGGGGGGGGGTTTGGGGGACGGGGGCCTCCCGTTCTGGGGGCCGCGGGGACCCCCCCTGCCGAGGGGGACCCCGGGGGCCCCCCCCCCCCCCCCCCCCCCCCACCCCGTCCCCGGCCGGCGGGCGGGGCCTGTTTAGTCTCAGCTGGTTCCTCTGCAGCGGTGAGTCAACCTTCATCTCTCCTCCTCCTCCTCTTCTGCTTCTTCTTCGGTTTTTAAATATTTTGATTTATTTTAAATGCTCCTGTGCCTCTATATGTTAATACGCTGTGACGTCATTGTGCGGCACCAGATTTTGCTCTGCAGCAGAACCGATCCCGGTCCGGTTCGAGGCGGGTCGGAACCGACCGTCACTCCGGGCCAGGATCTACTTTTCGTGCGGATTATGGATCAATGAGCTGCAGCTGGTATCAGTTATTAATCAGCTTACTGATATTAATGTGACGCATCAAGGTGGACGCCCGCAGGCAGCACTACTTCCGGTGAGGTTTTCAAAACAAAAGCGGGGGGGGGAGCCTCAGGGTCAGAGGTCAGCGCTGCCTGCTGGTGTTCCACAGGCCCAGCGGCTCTCTGTGGTCATCTCACCTGGAGGTCAAAGTTCGTGGTGAGGTCAGCTGCAGGAACATCAGCAGAGATTCTGATCCGACCTCCTGCAGCCTCAGACGGGTCAGAGGAGGTTCTGGAGTCCAGCAGATCCTCTCTGGTGATGTTCTGACTCTTATTTTGAAAGGGTCTTCCTGTTTCCTGGTGGGTGGGGTGGAGCTTCCGGTCAGGACCATAGCAGGCCAATTTGACCCACTGGCTGTTGTTCTGGTTCTGAACATCCAAGTGGAGAAGCTGTTAGTTTCTCTTGATCCAAACAATCAGAACTGGGTCGGTTCTGGCTGCCGTGAGGACCCAGAACCTGGACCAGAACTTTGGATTTACCATCAGAACCAAGTGTGACCCGACTCTTTTTGTGTTTCAGCGCCATGGAGGCTCATCAGAACCGTCTGCAGCAGCTGGCGGTGAGTTCTGAACAGAACCGACCCAAAAGAACCAGAACCGGTCCTCACTGCGAACCAGTCCAACCTTCAATTAAACTGACTGATTGAAAACCAAGCAGATTTGATCAGAACCGATGCCAGCAGACAGAATGGGTCTGGTTCCTGCAGAGATGGAACCCGACCCGTTCTGTGTGGGTTCAGACGGGGTCGGAGGTCAGGATCCTGGAAGGTTCTGTAGAACCAAACCGGGTTTAGCCGGGCTCTCAGGAGTAACGGACGGGTTCTCTGCCTCCAGCGGTCGGGTCCGATCGATGCTGGTATTGATCCTGTATGGATCCAGTCCGGGAAGATTCTGCATTCAAACCAGCCCAGCTTTATTCAGAACCACTCAGAAACAAACGCACTGGCAGGCGGCCAGCAGGAAACACCACCTCAACCCTTTCAAAATAACAGCCTCAGATACACAAAACCTCTGACATCAGGGCACTGACGAGTCGTGAGAGGTTCTGGTTCTGGTTCTGGTTCACTGAGGCCAAACTGACTCAGTTTCCCATCATACCTCAGGAAAAGAGGAAGTGGCAGATGGAGATGGAGAACAAGAGGCGCCAGCTGGAGGATGAACGGAGAGCTTTGCAGCACCTGAAGGTTGGTTCTACTGGTAACCATGGCAACTCACCAGATGTCTGTAGGCTTTGATTGGCCAAGGTCAATGGTCAAATTGTTTTTAAGTAAAAAAAAAAAAAAGTCCATTTGAGTTCTGCAAGTTTTAACCCTTCTTTCAAACATCGGAGTGTGGCTATGTCTGAGGACGCGTGGCCTAAATGGAGCTGGTGTTCATCCTGTTCAGGCCAAAGTTTGGGTAAGAGTACCAACCGATGGTACCAACTGATGGTGTAAGCAGATGGTGCCAACAACAGAGCTGCGTTGTCTGCTGTCACCTGAAGGTGTCGCTGTGTCTGTCTCTTCAGTCGAAAGTTCTGAGGGAGCGCTGGCTGCTGGAAGGACCCGCTGGACCGGACCAGAACCAGAACCAGGACCCGGGACAGGTCCGGAGTCAGCTGGAGGAGGACGAGGCCAGAACCAGAACTCTGGAAGAGTCCATCAGGAGGTCTGATCTGGTTTCACAGCGACTTTACTAGTCCTTCATTACACTGCATTAATTTGTGAGTTTATTGATTGGTTTGTTTATTTTCATTAATTTCTGTTTATTTCTGTTTATTTTTGTTTATTTCTGTTTATTTTTGCTTTTTGTCTGCAGATTGGAGCAGGAAGTCTCCAGTCTGGAAACTGGACCCGTCTCTCAGACCATAACACAGTCTGTTGTGAGTGAATACACTCACTCAATCTCACTGGGATTGTTTTATTTTGAAATGTCTCAGCTGTTTCATGTGTGATTGTGGAGGTTTACTTCCTGTCTGTTTGTGCCTCCAGGTGATGTCAACACCTGATCCAGGTAACGACTTATTCTCTGATTCTTATTCTGTTGCTTCTACATCTAACTCATGTCTCTAATCAGCTGCTGAGGTCAAAGGTCACAGCAGAATGGAGCTGGGCGGAGCTAAGCTGTCAGATCAGGTGATCCAAGGTGGGAGCGGTTACACCAATCAGGATACAGTAATCAGATTGCAGTAAAGACTGATGACATCACATTCTGTCCCTGTCTTCCCCATTTGTCTCATGAGACCCTGCAGAGGTCAAAGTTCACAAAAGTCTTAAAGTCAGTAAATCAAGAGAAGCCCAGGGTGAGATGAAGAAAGGTGAGTATGATGTCCAGCATGTAATCTCCTGATAAACTACACCTGAACAGGTCAGCAGGTGATCTACAGCCTCATAACATGTTAACTACAAGTTTATTACTTATCAGTTACATATTTATAACGCATCAACCACAGGTTTATAACTTGTTAACTACAGGTTAAGATGTTACGGGTTTTACAATGACAGCGCAACAGGCGACCTCATATTAGCATGGCTTTTCAGGTTTAAAACGTGCTCACTACAGCTATACAGTGTTAATTACATGTTTATAACATGGTAACAGGTTCACAGTGCGTTAAAGGCATCATAACATGTTAATTAAAGGATTATTACTGGTGTTGCACTATGATAACCATAGGTTTAATGCCTTCACAGGGTTATAATATGATAACTACAAGTGTTGTGTTAACGATAGGTTTATAACATGATAAACAGTTGTATCGTAACATATTACCTACAGCTTTATGGACCTGCTAACAGGTTTGTAGCCATAGCCACCATTAGCTTTCTGTCAATGTGTTGTAATTCAGTTACAATTTAGAAATACTTACCAGGTGATCCAGACTGCTGGTTGAGCAGGTCAGAGGTCAGGGTGGTGCTGACAACATGAGTTCATGGTTAGCATCTGTGTCTAACAATTCTTTATTTCTGTGCTAACTCTTTTTTATGCTGTTCCTCCTTCACACTGTTAACCATGGGCATCCTCTCTGATTACTTCCTGTCCTCCACTTCCTGTTCTCCAGCCATGTACTCAGTGGAGATTAAAGTAGAGCGGGACAGAGTGACGGGGGAAACCAGAGTTCTTTCCACGAACACCAAACTTCCTGTTGACCTCTCCGATCAAGGGGTCAAAGTTTATGAAGATGAACAGAAAGGTGAGATTTAACAGAAAGCTGAGGATGCTTTAGGAGAAGAGACAAGGAGCCTGATGAACAGGAAGAGGAGGAAGAAGATGGCTTCAGATTTAACATGAAAACTTCTGGTTGTTATGACTCTGTGTCCGTCTCCTAAAGTCACTGCTGGCATCACGATGATGCAAGAGAAGCAACATTCTGTTCTGCTGCTGAGGGAAGCGTTGCTATTGGTCCTTCAGCAGCAGGTGTGTCTAGTGTCCCTCTAACGTCCCGTCTCGTCCCTGTCCCCAGTGGTCCATGAGATGAACGGGGACGACGCTCACCTGCTCAGCTCCGTTGAGGTGGAGGAGCTCATCCACAAAGCTGACGAGGCCTCGGTGATGTCACATTCCGTCACCACGGCAACCTCCCTGCCAACAGGAGAAGTCCTGAGGAAGTCGGACCTTCCACCAGAACCGGAACCAGAACCAGAATCCACATGGACCCCCAGACATGCCCCGGCCGCCGCCGCAGAGATCACGGGACTGGAGGCGGCGGACGGCGGGGAGCTGGATGTGGCGGAGGCCAGCGCTGAGAACCCGGTTACCATGGTGTTCATGGGATACCAGGATGTGGAGGACGAGGACGAGACCAGGAAGGTTCTGGGGCTGCAGGGCACTGTGAAGGCGGAGCTGGTGCTCATCAATGATGGAGATGGAAAGGTAGATCCACCTGCCTGTGCTGCCCCGCCTTCTGCTGCTCCGCCTTCTGCTGCCCCTCCTTCTGCTGCCCCGCCTTCTGCTGCCCCTCCTTCTGCTGCCCCGCCTTCTGCTGCCCCGCCCACACCGACCAAAGCTCCAGAAACGGTGATGCCGAGCAACGGGGAGGCGGCGGCAGTGGAGGGAAGGGCAGTAGCAGGGAAGAAGAAGCAGCCGTGTAAATGCTGCAGCATCATGTGATCATCATGTGACTGAGACTGAACTAACTCCGCCCACTCCACCTTTCCCTTTAACAACATGACATCACTTCCTGTTTTTTGCTGTCAGTTCAACACACCTGCTGTTTCCTGCTGAGAACACTTAAGTACATTAGCATTAGCATGTTAGCATTTCACTGTCCAGGTGTGTTCACCTGTACGCCTGTCTGTTTTCTAAAAGAAGAAATAAAATGGAGTTACTGTGAAGTAGTATGTATGTGTGTGTGTGTGTGCGTGTGTGCGTGTGTGTGGATGTGTGTGTATTGTTGACTGGTGATACTGGGGTTCCAGCTACTCCCAGCCTTGGTGGCTCTCAGATTGTTTCTCAGTTTCTGGGTTTCTTCTGTCTGACTACCTGGTTGGGTGTTCTGGCTGGGCCCTGATTCCCAACCTCACAGCAGGACCAGAAACAGAACCGGGTACTGTATTGGCTCAGTTAGCGGACCCAGCCTGTGACTCCATCAGAACCCGTGGCTCCACGCAGACCGGCTGGCAGCGCCATCAGCTCTTCCTGTTTCTCTTCTTCTACAGAACCTGTAGGTGGACACCAGCGCCTGGGACCTGCTGTCACCATGGTAACCATCAGGCAGAGGCCACCCAGGAGGTCATCAGTCAGGATGAAGGTCTCCCTGCTGCATCCTCTTCACCTTCTTCTTCTTCTTCTCTTCCTGCTCCTGGTGAAAGCCGTTGATTTTTTTCTTTGACCTCTGACCTCTGCTGTCTTTTCTGGATTCTCTCTTATCCTCTGAACTGTAAGTTATGGATCTTGTCAGCTGCTTTCTGAATGTAATGGGTCCAGCTCATTCTGATCAGACTGGTCCAAGAAGAGCCATGGGTCCCCCGATGGGGCCCAATGTGGCTCCAATGGGGCCCGTCCAGATGGAAACAACTTGGATTCCTGAGGAAGCAAGTCCACCTTCCTGCAGCAAACAGGAAGGGCCAGGGCCAGAGCACATGGCAGACTAATATCTTATATGGAAATGGGACCATTGCACTCCAGAAGTGAAGGAGGCGCTATTTCCTTTATTATCCGCGGTCTCCCATTTTTATTTATTTTTTAAATCTGTGATATATTTTCACCTTTAGGAAGGATTTTCACTCTCAGCATGTATTTGAACTTCTCTCTTTTATTTATTTCAGCTCAGCTCACAGTTTTTAACTAATTCTGTATCTTTCTGTGTTCTTCTAAATCTGCTGCCTAGTTGCATCTTTTCAGGTTTATTACTGTCTCTAGTGGTGTGGGTTGGTAACACAACTGATATAATTACATCACTAAGTCAGAATACAACAAAGTCTTTATTTATTATTAATTCTGGTATTATTGACGCCATAGAAGATAAATTCTCTAATAAAACAACATAATGTTTTCATTTTCTTAAAGATGTAGCGCTAATTAAATGACCTAAACCTAGACTCACTGTCCACTTTATTATATACACCTGTCTAACTTCTCATTAAAGCAAATGTAGAATCAGCTAATCACATGGTAGCATCTCAATGCATTTAGGCATGTAGACATGGCCAAGATGATCTGCTGTAGTTCAAACCTAGCATCACTCAAATAACCACTCGTTACAACTGCCCCCCTACAGCTGCAGAAGAGCATCTCTGAACGCACATCCGCCTCGAACCTTGAGGCGGATGTGCTGCAGCAGCAGAAGACCACACCGGCTGCCAGCTAAGAATAGGAAACTGAGGTAACAATTCACACAACTGTCACCAAAACTGGACAATAGAAGATTGGAAAAACATTGCGTGGTCTGATGAGTCTGGATTTCTGCTGCAACATTCGGAGGGTTGGGTCACAATTTGACGTCAACAACATGAAAGCGTGGATCCATCCTGCCTGGTATCAATGGTTCAGGGTGCTGCTGGCGGTGCAATGGGATATTTTCCTATTCTAAATCTCACCTGTCATGAAGTTCAGCTGCTGCCACCTGCAGGCAGCTGTGTGTGTTACAGATCAGATCCTGACTTTACAGTTTCTGATGCTAAAAATCTGAGGAATCATGATGATAAAATCCTCAACACCCCTAAGGGTCAGAATCGGAACGTCTGGATCCGTTGAGGATCCAGTTCAGTGTGTTGAAGGCTTGGTTTAGTGTGGTACATCCCAGTTGCTTTGGTTGACTGAAGTCATAGTTCACATGGCCCACACATTCTGCTGAAACAGATCAGCAGGAACTCCAGGTCCAGTAAACATGGCGGTCCTGACAGGAAGTGAAGTCAGAACCAAGTCCCGACATGGATAGAAATACAAACCTGTGTGTGTGTGTGTGTGTGTTTTGACATAGGGGCAAGGTGGGGGAGGGATAATGCAGGGGGGTAAACATTGTGTCTGTGTTTCTGTCGATCAGCAGAATTCCTGTCTAATTCCCCTGCTCAGCATCACACACACCCCCACGCGCACACACACAGACACCCCCCCCACACACACACCCACCCCCACAGACACCCTCACACACACCCACGCACGCAGACACACTCTCCCGGTCGCTCTGAGTCGTCCGGTGGATCTTAGGTGAGTCCTGCTTATCTTGCCGTGTCCCTACCAGTGTGACATTATGATGATGTCAGCTACCTGTGTTGCTAATCGATTATGTTATTGAGAGTAGAATTTTAGCCCCGCCCCCTACAGCTGCGGTTCCTTTGATGTTTATTTTCTGCCTCAACCAATCAGAGCTCGGTTCTGGTTCCGACAATAAAGAAACCAAAACCTTTATGAAGAGCAGAACAACCTGGAGAAGCAGACCGAACATAAACCAGAACCAGCAGAACCTGTCGTTAGCTCCTTCAGCTTCAGAACCAGAGCAGAACTCTGTATTAAACACTGCGCAGCTTTTGCACTCAAAAACAAAAACAGAAAAGTGCGGCGCAAAAAAACCAACAAACCTCATAAAGTGTGCGTACACACAAAATGTGTGGCGCCATATTTTACGCAAAGGCAACATATATAAAATGAACGTGGTGTCAAAGTTTGCATAAAGATTCGCAAACTTTTTACCTGCAATAAAAATGCCACTTTTTATACGGAGAGTAACAAACTAGAAGGAATAAAAACTCACCTAAATACACTGAAACCTGACTTCATTCACTTATTTAGTCTAAGAAGCATCGAACCCTTTTATTCTTTAAACATAAACGACGAAACTGAACCGATTTATCCTCAGATAATAAAACACAAAATAAAGAAAATATTTTTTCTTTATTTTGTGAAAAGGATGTGAAAACCTCACTCCAATGAAAATAATCATTTTGCTCAGTTTGTCTCATAAAGTCGTAACTCTTCGTCTGAATCATCTATGGCTCATTTATCCTCACTGAAGAGAAACCAGGGCTGATCAACAGGTTTGATTATTGATCAGGTGTGCAGACAGTCACAGGTTTATCAGTAGCTGCATAAAGGTGAGCCGCTACCTGATGGAGAACATGGAGCCATTGATCAGAGATCATATTGATCTGCTGGTTTATTGGCGTTTAGATGAATCCAGACTGATCATCCTGGAGCTCTGAGCAGAACTTAAAGCAGGTACCGGTACCGGTACGAGTGCAACTTACATACATAATTCCTCTTTTTAATAAACGTCCACATTTCCCACTTACCGTAAAGGACTCTGTGGACTCTTACTGTGTTTAATCAGCACCAGCAAGAACAGGCCAGGTCCAGTTGGAGCAGCAGAATGTTCCAGTACACTCCGCCGTGGAAGGTTCTGGCTTTCAGTCTGGATGCGGAGAACGAGGTGAGGCTGCCAACAACCTGATGCAGTACCGCTGCTGGTCCAGCAGGGGGCAGCAGAGCTGCAGTACCGCTGCTGGTCCAGCAGGGGGCAGGGTTCCCCTGGTTCTCTGGTCTTCCAGACTCACTGCTGTGGAGAATTATCCGTCTGCTAAGTTCTTGATCCATTCCTTTTGATAGCCTCTATCTAAGCTACGCCCTAAAAAGGGCGTTCCCTCGTGTGTCATATCCTTTAACCCTAGCTTTAAGGGCGTTTCCTAACATGTCATTTCCTTTAGCTTTAGGTTTGCAACTAGCTAAAAGAGATAAAAGGAAAAACACAGAATTATTTATTCTCAATACTGCCCTGAATGTTTTAGCTGTTTCCCTGCTTCATTACGCCTGATTCAGCTGATTGCAGTTCAGCAAACACCTGTCAATTGAAATCACCTGGCTGGACCAGGGCTGGGAAACTCTGCTCTCAGAACCCAGAAAGCCCGACTGTGTCCATGTTGATGATCCAGAGTCCACCTGCTGAGGGAGAGCAGGTGGGCGGGGCCGGTGAGTGGGCGGGGCCTGTGAGTGGGCGGGGCCTCACTGTGACCTTCGTCCCCTCAGGCAGCTGCTCTTCAGACCTGCGGCTGCTGCTGGACGCTGATCGAGGTAAGAGAGATTCTGTTGTTCAGGTGATTTGAGGCCAGAGGCTGACCAGATGTTTGGGTCTGTTAGGGGGCGGGGCTGAGGTCCGGTTCAGTCCAGAAACAACACACACACACACAGAGGAACTCAGACACACACACATACAGAGGAACATACGTGAACACAGACACAGAGGAACACATACACACATACAGGAACACACACACTGGTTCTGGCCCGGTTCTGTTGCCCTGCAGTGGGCGGTTGCCTATCAGCCTCCAGCTGAGGGAGCGGCGTCTTATCAGCCGGTCGCAGGCGGAGCTGTGGCTCTGAATGTTCCTCCTGCGGTTCTGGTGGTTCAGGTTCTCACCATCTCATCAGACGGTTCTGATCCTCCCAACGTGAACTGACCTTCTCCAGAACTCGGAACCACCCTGGATAACCAGCTGATTCTGAACCTTTTGGACCAGAACCAGCTGTGAGGCATCGGTCCGGAAAGTTCTGGATCAGTGATGAGGGAGAACCTGAAGTTCTGATCCTCTTAATATGGACCCGACCAGAACCCGGCAGGCGGCGACACATTAACAGACTGGTATCAAACCAGTCTGACACCAGACTAAAACCAGGACTGACACAAACTGAGACCAGTTCAAAACCAGTTAAACAGCAGGCAATCCTATGAAGAATTAATCAGTACTGGTCAGTACAAAACCAGTATGACACCACTCCAGAACCAACTTTAACTCCAATTTATTCCAAAGAATCAACTTCTGTACAAAACAATGAAAAATCAAACCAGTTTAAACCAGTATAGAGGCAGTTTAAATGGAAATGGTCCAGAACCAGTTTAAAAGCAGCATGAAACCAGCGCAGATGGATCTAACCCAGTTTGAAACCAGAGTCAACAGAACCAGTCCAGAACCCTGTAGAATTCCCTATGAAACCAGTTTCAAACTGGATGAGTTGAACCAGTTTAGATGTCAGTGACCTGAGTCGGATTCTGGTTTTAAACCCACCTGGGCCGAACCCAGTAAGGGCGGTTCTGTGGGCCAACCACCAACAGAACCAGCATGAGATCCAGTTTAAGACTGGCTTACTGGGACTGTTGAACTGGAAACCAGTGTAGATCCACACAGTTTAAAAGCTCCTATAAGAACAGCTGTCGTCAACACCTGGACCAGGTCCATCAGAACCGCCGGTATCAGCAGGTTTATCTCTGGACCTGCAGGGCGGATCTGATAAGAGTCGGGTTGTTGCGTCAGGTGACCCGAGCCGCTCCTGTCTGGGGTGTAAACTCATCTCTGATCAGTCAGACGTTCCTTTCCTCTGTGACTTCAGTTTCATTTCTCCCAGCCCGGCTCAGACTCTATGGGGACTACAAGTCCCACAATGCTTTGCAAAAAACCCCAGGACTCCCTGCGTGTTGATGATCAATTTATTGCTCCTTGGCTTCAATAATTGTCTTTGCTGTTGTTTCAGAGACTCTCCACCGAAGACTGTTTGCCTGCCTGGTCCCCACAAAGTTCTCAGAGATCCAGAGACGGTTCTCCGCCCTGTGGCTCCACAACGCCCCCTACAGGCATGGACAGCTCCCCCAGGAGGTGGGTGCTGAAGCCTCTGTCCCCCCTGCTGCAGCCCTCAGACCTGAGAACCATCGTTGGGCCTGCTCCTGGCCTGGCGGACCAGGACTCTGGCTCCTGGGAGAACGACGGAACCCGGAACGGCCTAGTCAATGTCCGGCATGTCACGGTGCAAGATGGGGACTCTAGCGGTGACGAGTGGCAGCCCGGAAGTCCCGGTAGCAGCTCCGGCTCTCAGAGCGGCTTTTACTCCTTTGTGGAGGATCCCAGGAGTCCGGAGGCGGAGCTGAACGAAGCCTGGATGGTGTCACCACAGCGCCAGGCTCAATTGGTCGTCCTGAAGAAAGACAAAGGATTCAAACTACAGACCTACAGCAGCAACAAGAAGCCAGAGAGTCTGTTCTCAGAGAGCAATGGAGACTATCAGTATATGGTGGATCCCAACAACGGGATGAAAATGATAGATGAGGATGAGGAGAAGCAGCTTCGTAAGATGATCATCCACAGCCAGGCTCCGAGGAGGAGCCATCCAGAACCACAGAACCAAGCGGAGGTTCTGGACCCCATCCTGTCCACAGATAGACTGATAGAGGGGTTCAGTTTGAGCTTCAGTCCTGTTCTCTCCAGACCAGAACCTCCTCAAACTGCTGTGCCAGGGGCTGTGGTGAAGGAGCAGATTAACTTTGGTGCAGCCCGACAGAAGTTTCTACAGATAGAGCAAGACCAACTGGCACAGATGCTCAGTCCTGTCCGGTCCCCCAAAATCCCACCAGATTTGAGTCCAGAATTGGATTCTAATGTTTATGTGTCAAGGAAGGTGAAGGTCTATGGTGCCATGGAGGCAGGTGATAACACGACTCCATTTAGACCAGCAGGCGGAGATGAGATGGATCTTCAGAGGAGAGTGACAGTGCTCCGATCCGATGACAGTCTGAGTAGAGAAAGTAGCATCTTTGAAGACTCTGGTCATGAGGAACTGTCAGTAGAAGTGGCTGGAGGCTACACCAGTGATGACAGTCTGTTTGATCAACACAGGAAATCCAAGGTGTTCCCTGAAACCCCCATTGAGAGGGAGATCCGATTAACTCAGGAACGTGAGGCAGAGCTACGGAAGTCTCGAGGCCTGAAGCACAGCAGTGGTCATGTGGAGATGGTCAGAATCGAAACCAGACGTTCACTGCTGTCCCTGACACCTGACAGAACCTTCGATAAGAATCCACTGAGCTTCATCCTCCACAGAAAAACCCAAAGGGAAAACCAAAGGGAGGAGGCCCCCCAGCAACCAGAGATCCAGGAATCAGATGGCAGAGCTCCTCCTCCACAGCTGGGGTACAAGAGAGAAGAGGCTGACCCACACTCGGGAGACAAGCCTGAGTCCGATTGTGGAACAGATGAAGTGTTCCTCTCTCCATGCTGTCCTCACCGACATCCTGATGAGTCCTGGTTCTCCCAGACGAACCCAACCACCTCCTTATTCACACCACGGGACTCTGAGGGCAGAAAACAAACGGCTTCCTCCCCTCCTGCTTCTCTCACACCAACAACCCTGCATGAACTAGAGCTCCCTCAGAGCTGGAGGAAGAACCTGGAATCCACAGGCCTGCAGTCCAGAGGGCAAGGAGCTCCAGACTTCATTGAGAAGGAGATTGAAGAAGTTCTAAAAAGAGAACAGGAGCTGAGAGAGCTGAGGGAGTCCATGAAGGAAACCAGCCAACCCATCTTCTCTCCGGCTCCTCTGGCGGAGCAGGCATCTAGGACGGCTATGAGGCAGTTCTACCCGCCACTCAAAACAGGTACCAGGTTCCTGTCCTAAGTTTAATGGCACCAGCTTTTTAGTTTCAGTTTTAATGAGAAATAGAAATATTTACATTCAGGCGTGATGTTGGATCTATTGTCACTGAGACAAATTGAACCCCAGGCGGTTTTGGAAAAGGATGCTGATGTTCATTGCAGTTCCTGCCTGTCATGCAAAATTCTCTTTGGCCATTTTCACCAAGCTGTTCCATCCTGATCCAGCTTGTCCCACACATCCATGTAGAGGAAACAGTTCGGTGGGGTGACACAGCAGGAGGTATTGTTCACTCCGCCCCCCCTGCAACGTGCCTGGCCATGAAGCCAGCTGATCTCGCTCGGATTAGGGACAGAGGCGGGTTGACTTCAGCTCCCTTTGCCGGATCAGTATTCTGCTGTGAGCATCCTGATGTTCCTGCTGTCAGTTAGTAGAGGAACATCAGCTCAGTGTTCAGATAAAGGAACCGTCTGGGATCAAGATTCTCGCTGCTGGTTGCTTTGGGCTGTTGCTAAGGTCTGTCATTTCTATAGAACCCTGAGCCATGTTTATGGGAAGCCTCAGCTTCATAGTTTTTCAAGGGTTTGAGACTGAGTTGTTGTTTCCCAGGAGGTCCAGACTAGGCCAGAACCGGGCCTGCTCCAGGTCAAACCCACTGCTGACACAATGAGTAACCTAATGAGGCCAGAGTTGAGCAGACTGAGTCAATTAGTAACAGTTTCTGACTCAGAGTCCAGTCTCTGTCAGACGGCCTCCTCAGGAACACCACACCTAAGCTTCAAGGAGAACAGGGCTGTCCTTCCTGAGGTGGCCTGTGGGGGGCAGTGTCTCCCAGCATAGAGTGTCGTTGTACATGAAGCAGGTTCTAAAGAGGCATTAGAACTCCTCGAGAACCAGAACATGGAGGTCCTATTTGCTCACAGCCACTTTGTGGTTGATGTCTCAGGTATCCCTCAGAGTTGTGTGTTAACATGCCTGTTAATGTACACGTTGTGCTTCCTTACTGTGTCTCAGAGAAACCCGCCAGTGTGTCCTCGTCCTCTCCTCATCTCAGCGTCCTGCTGCCCTCTGCCTCCCTCGCCACCGCTAAGCCCTGGGCCTCCTCGGCGTCCCCGGCCACTTCCTCCCCACTGGCGGTCCGGACGGTTCCTCGAGGTTTGACGGAGATGCTGCTGCAGAACTTTGAGGAACACCGAGCCAAGCTGAAGCTGGAAGAGAGCGCTGTGAGTCTCCTGCTCTTATTTTGGTAGTCTCAACCTGAGAGGTGGGACTTCCTGTCTGAAGATGTTTGTCTTTCAGTACGCAGGAATCCAGCCGGTTGATGACATCAACAATGAGGTAAGCACTGGAGACCCTGAAATGGTGCAGGATGGAAACCAGTTACACCAGTTACAGAACCCACCCCAGCTAGAACACAAGATAATCAAGAGACTCAAAGTGTCCACAGAACCTCTGGAGAACCTGGCCCAATCCATTATGGAGCAGTACTTTTACCTTGAAGGAAATTTGTGAGCTTTATTCTGAAAAGCTATTTGAGAATTTCTGTAGAACCCAGAATGTTTAGTCCTCGATTGTTTAAGAGGTTCTGATCTGATGGTTTTGGTTTACTGGGTCTATGGAGGCAGCCATGATGCAAAGAAGTTGAGTCATTGGTTGCCATGGTGATTCCCTCCTAAACGTCTCTTCAGCAACATTCTGAAGATTTCTGCGGTAATTCTGTAGATCCAGGTCAAACAGAACAGTCAGTCGGTCCAGTTCTCCGGACCGGCTGGTCCTACAGCAGAGGGAGACGTGGAGATGAAACTGTGGTCATAAAAGGAGTTTAAATCCAAAAGGTTTTGAACATCTCACCGGGTCTGAACCATCAGCACTCTAAGCTTTCTGTAACCCGGTTAGACTTTGAATGATGGTTCTGCTGGACCAGGGAACACTGGCCCAGTTGGTTCTCAAATCATAGGCTGAAGACATGACGTGTGTTTAGCAAGTGGCTAGTTAGCATGTCTAGATTTCTGGATCAACCTGCGGATCTCCAGGGGTTTGAGTTATTTGGACCCTGTCACTAAAGACTTTTATTTTGAAAGACTTCACTGACTGGTTCCACATGCATCTATTCCATCACCATGATGTCCCCTCTGTCTCTTGTCTCAGGTAGTGGAGTCCACTCGAGTCGTTCGTCATAAGAACCAGAGAGCGCTGCTCTGGGAGGCTGGACATTTTGCCAACCAGGACAACCAGTGAGACCACCAGGATCAGATTTGGTTCCAAAACCAAGTGTGGACCAATCCTGAGCAGGGTCAGGGGTCAGCAGCATCAACTGATGGACCCTTATAGACAAGATGTTCTCACCTGATCCAATCAGCTGCTGAGTAGACGTCCAGTGGAGACAACTGGTCGCTTTCAGTCTAACCTCAGAGAGCGAAGCAGGAGTTTGATTTTGACACTTTTAATTTAACAAAACTAAACAGGAAGTCAGTAACTGTTCATGATTGAAATTGATGCAGCAAAATAAATGAAACCCTAAAATCCGTTGATTGTTGGAGTTCTGCTGTTTGTCTGGATGGGTTCTGGACC
The DNA here is from genome assembly GCA_903066815.1 of Brachyrhaphis roseni. NCBI lineage: Eukaryota > Metazoa > Chordata > Actinopteri > Cyprinodontiformes > Poeciliidae > Brachyrhaphis > Brachyrhaphis roseni. The sequence goes on from CAEFZY010074053.1 coordinate 14,846, forward strand.
TGAGAACGGACCCACTTTGCAGAGAGCAAAACTTCTTCCACGCTGAGGTCAGAGCCTGCTGTGACATCACTGACCCAACCCACAGGTGGTGGAGCCATGTTAAGAACCTCAGGTTTCTCCACCAGACCAGAAGCAACCACATTTGGAGATGATCCCAAGTAACCCCTAATCCTTCCCAACCAGCAGGGTGCGCTCTGATTGGCCGGTGGAGAACCTGTTCATTGACAGGCATTCTGCTAATGCTCCCACAGTAATGTTAGAAAAAAAATATTTTAATCTCTGTGAGTTTTTTCCTCCATTAAATAAAGAATAAGTACATCTACAATACTGACTGGTGGTTTCGTTGGTTTTATAGTGCAGAGTGTAACTATTAACAACATATCTGACGTTTCAGATGTGATTTTGAGGTGTTTGATGGATATTGTCCGTTTGGTCGGTCAGCAGAATGAAAACAAGTACATTAATATTAAAGTGTTTAAAAATTATTCTGCTCAAATATCTCCTAGAAGTTTAAATAAAAAAACACCAGCAGGTGGACGGTAGTAAACACGAGCGCTTTAAACGTTTTCTGAAAGAGCCTGTCAGAACTCGCTGAGGGTAAAATGGTCCTCTCATATGACTCTGAGTCCTCCGTGTAGTTCGGGCTGCCCGTGGCGCCTGTTCAGTAATCAGCAGACAGGTTTAACAGAGCGTAATGGAGATTATCTATAGAGAAATCAAACTTAACGCCAAAAAGAAAACGGAACACTGTTTATGTGAAACTTGTTGATGAGATGCTTTAATAATTCCGTTTTACATTCAGGCAGCTGTTTGTACAGCCTTAGTTGGATTGGGGGTGGGACCGAGTCTGGCTGTTTTACAATACCGTCTTTAGCTCCATTTTTTTGAATAGACGTCAGTTCTACTAAACCCGGCCTAGTTCGGCCTTGTAATTCATATTAAAGTTTTACTCTACAGTTTTGTTTTTTCCTGAGACTGAAAAAGATTCTTTATTTTCTCGCCGCTAAATCAGTCGGGTAAGGTAAAAACAGCCAGTAGATGCTAGCATCTGCTGAAAAACTGAATTAAACTGGTTAACCAGCGAACTTTAAATACCTCCAGCTTCTGGACCTGGTTCCGTCTGAGAACGGGTCCAATTCGGCTGCAGTTTTACTTTAAAAGGCTGTTCTTATAAAGGATAAGTATAGATTTCTGCTAAAATCCAATCAAACCAACGGACCCAACCTAGCTTAAATGAGCAGCTTTTAAAGGGAATTCTAAATTGATCAGAACCGAGCCTATTAAACAGAATAATATGATTTAAATCTGAAAATGTATTTATTATTTTTCCCAGTTTCCATAAGCAATGCGACCCCTGCTGATAAATGCTACTGGGCCCATCCCAGTTTACACCAGAACTGAATGCTTGACCTACGAGGATCAGAACCAGTAAACGGACCTGACCTGGAACAGAAAGCCTCACCAGATGTTTGTTTTCTCTCAGGTGAGGCGCCCACCTGTCCTGGTTCTTCTTCTGCCGTTCAGTCATGGAGCTGGCGTACGTGTGTGACTGGGAGAAGCGTCCGAAGAGCACCCACTGTCCGTCCGTCCCACTGGTGAGCTCCTGGTCCTGCAGGAACCTGGTGGCCTTCACCACCGACCTGAAGAACGACGATGACGACACCAAAGGTAGGCAGGGACCAGAGACCCTCGAAAACCCACTCTGACCCAATCAGAACCCACTTTGACCCAATCAGAACCCATTTTCCATTATGTATTAATTGGTACTCCATGTCTTTTTGATATGTTTTGTTTTTATTATTATTTTTTTTAAATCTTTCATATTTTGTGTTCTAGTTTTTGTACTTGCTGTTACACCAATTGCCCATTTGGGACACAAATAAATCTGAATCTGAATCATCTTCCAGATGTTAGTCACATGATCCACATCATCGACACAGAGCATCCGTGGGACGTGTTCTCCATCAACTCTGGCCACAGTGAAGTAATTTCCTGTCTGGAGTGGGACCAATCAGGTGAGCTAAACCCAAGTCACTTGTTGTACAGGTTCTGTAACTTTTTGAGGTTCTAACCTAGTTCTGCAGAGTTTTAAATGCAGGTTTCTGATGTTTCCTGGTTCTCTATTGTGTCTCTTTAACCCGACCCGGTTCTGAAGGCTCCCGCCTGCTGTCGGCGGATGGCGACGGCAGGATCCAGTGCTGGTCGATGTCAGAGCACCTGGTGAACAGCTGGGAGAGCGCCCTGAGCAGCTCGGTGGACGGAGACCCCATCGTGGCACTGAGCTGGCTGCACAACGGCGTCAAGCTGGCGCTGCATGTAGAGATGGTGAGGTCACTTTCCAGAGGCCGCGGGCTGCGCGAGACGCCAGCCGAGCCTTACCTGTCCTCTCGCCTCAGTCTGGCTCCACCAACTTTGGAGAAAAGTTCTCGCGGGTGAAGTTCTCACCATCGCTGACGCTGTTCGGCGGGAAGCCAATGGAAGGCTGGCTGGCGGTGACGGTGAGCGGCCTGGTGACAGTTTCGCTGCTGAAGCCGGGCGGCGCTCTGCTGACGGCTAGCGAGAGCCTGTGCCGCCTGCGGGGTCGCGTGGCGCTGGCCGACATCGCCTTCACCGGTGGCGGGAACATCGTGGTGGCGGCGACCGATGGCAGCAGCTCCTCGCCGGTTCAGTTCTATAAGGTGAGGGCCGATGCAATGCTGTTGCTACGGTAACATGATGCTCAGGCGAAGCACACGATAACCAGGCTGTGTGTGTGTCCAGGTGGTGGTGAGTGTGGTGAGCGAGAAGTGCCGCATCGACACGGAGCTGCTGCCGTCGCTCTTTCTGCGCTGCACCACCGACCCGCTGCGGAGGGACAAATATCCGGCCGTCACGCACCTCAAGTTCCTAACCCGGGAGAACTCTGAGCAGGTGAGCATCACTGGGTCGGGTCTGGGCCGGCCAGGTTGGAACCGGAATCAGCCCCTCTCTGACGGCTCCTCCGGTTGCAGGTGCTGCTGTGCGCATCCAATCAGAGTGGCAGCATTGTGGAGTGCTGGTCCCTCAGGAAGGAGGGACTTCCTGTCAACAACATCTTCCAGCACCGCTCTCCAGTCGGTAAGACCCACCTCCCCGCATCAACCCCGACCCCTGATGGCCCGACCCGTGACCTCCCGACCTCTGCACAGTGGGCGAGAAGCAACCGACCATCTTGAAGTGGCGCATCCTGACGACCACCGGCGACCTGGAGCGCGTCTCTGCTGTGGCGCTGCCCAAGCTGCCCATCTCCATCTCCAACACTGACCTGAAGGTGGCGTCGGACACCAAGTTCTGCCCCGGCTTGGGTGAGGAACCTGCGGACCCCAGACCCGTCCTCGGCCCAGCCCGGCCCGGCCCTCTGTGACCCGGTCTGGTTCTGGTTGCAGGTCTGGCCCTGGCATTCCACGACGGCAGCATCCAGATCCTGCACCGCCTGTCCCTCCACACTATGGGCGTGTTCTACGGTTCCGCTCAGCGGCCCGGGGACGACGCTGCCATCAAGCGCCCGCGTACCGCCGGCCCCACCCTCCACTTCAAGGCGCTGCAGTTCTCCTGGACCTCGCTGGCGCTGGCCGGGGTGGACGGCCACGGCAAGGTGAGGCCCGTCTCCGTCTGTTGGCACGTGAGGCTGAATCTCTTCAGAGGAAACCTCTTGTCCTGCTGTCTGTCCTCAGCTCCACATGCTGCGCGTGTCGCCCTCTATGGGCCAGGTGCTGGACATGAACACCACGCTGCGTCACCTGCTGTTCCTGCTGGAGTACTGTATGGTGACGGGTTATGACTGGTGGGACGTGCTGCTGCACGTGCAGCCCAGCATGGTGCACAACCTGGTGGAGAAGCTTCATGAGGAATACATGCGGCAGAACCAGGCGCTGCAGCAGGTCAGCACCGCATGGCCGCCACCGCTGCCACCGCGCGCCCTCTCTCCACTGATCTCTGATCTCTGCAGGTTCTGGCCACGCGCATCGTAGCCGTCAAGGCGTCTCTCTGCAAACTCTCCGCGGCGACGGCGGCGCGGGCGTGCGACTTCCACGCCAAGTTGCTGCTCATCGCTATCAGCTCCACCCTGAAGTCTCTGCTACGTCCGCATGTCCTCAACACGCCGGACAAGAGTCCGGGGGACCGGCTGACTGAGATCTGCGCCAAGAACACCGACACAGGTAAGCGCCAGGCGAGCGACCGCCGAGCCGGACGAGCGGTGTCTGACCTGAGCGACGTGTGTCCTCAGACATCGATAAGGTGATGATCAACCTGAAGACAGAGGAGTTCGTCCTGGACGGACCCCCCCTGCAGTCCCTGCAGCAGCTCATCCAGTGGGTGGGAGACTTTGTCCTCTACCTGCTGGCCAACCTGCCCAACCAGGTGAGCCAGGTGGGTGACCTCACGGCGGCTTAGCCTGCAGCCGCCTCATCCAGCCAAGGTGAGAGCCGTTGACCCCTGACCTGTCCTCCCGCAGGGCTCGGCGGTGCGGCCCGGGTTCGGCTTCATGAGAGACGGGGCGTCGCTGGGAATGCTGCGGGAGATGCTGGTGATGATCCGGATCTGGGGCCTGCTGAAGCCCGGCTGCCTGCCCACCTTCACCGCCATGTCGGACAATCAGGACAGCATGCAGCTGCTGTTCCGGCTGCTCACCAAGCTGTGGCTGTGCTGTAAGGCGGCCGCCGCAACACCACACCTCGCTCACTGGCGCAGCATGTCACTCTGATATGTATGACTGTAACATGGAGGGACGGTGGTGGGTTCAGGGGCTTTCGGGAAAGCAAAGCTTCAGTGGTGTTAGGAGTCGTTTTACATAAATCAGATATTATGGTTTCATTGATGGGCACCTGATGCTAAGCCCCGCCTCCTGTCCCCTGATTGGCAGCGCGGGACGACGGCCCCCCCCAGGAACCCGACGAGAGCCTGATAGATGAGTGCTGCCTGCTGCCCAGTCAGCTGCTGGTTCCCAGTATGGACTGGCTCCCAGTTAACGACGGCATCATCGTGAAGCTGCAAGGGAAGCTGCCGCTGCGGCTGCAGTTTGGGAAAGCCTCGTCGCTGCAGGGCGCGGGAGGCTGCGCCCCCCTGGATGTATTCACCAGGTAAACCTCACCTGGCCCGCTGCAGCGCAGGGTTCTGGCTGCAGGTGAGCTCACCTGTGTTTATGTTCAGGAGTCCTGGAGCTCAGAAGATGGACAACCTGCGCTGCATTCACATGGGTGTCAGCCCCACCGAGGAGAGCAAGGCCTGCACCAGGTGAGTTCACAGGAAGTGATGTCATAGCAGTGCCCGATCACTCAGAGCCCCGTAACCTGTGACACACCGCCCCCTTCAGGTGTGGCTGCGTGACGATGCTTCGCTCCCCCAACAAGACGAACGCCATGAAGCAGTGGGAGCAGCGCTGGATCAAGAACTGCCTGTGTGGAGGTCTGTGGAGGAGGATGCCGCCCACCTTCACCTGAACGCACCTGGCCAGGCGTGGCCAGGTAGCCATGGAGATGATTTCTGAAGGAAGCTCCTCTGTTTGCTGCATGGAGGCTTCAGCGCCCCCTGTGTTCTGTAAATAAAACCTGTTTTCTAATAAAAGCATATAACTTCTTCAGCTCCGTCGTCTCAGTGAAGGTTAGGAACGCAGCCGGCGCCACGCTAGCGGCCTGGCAACATGGTCTATCACCTAGGGATGACTTTTACATCACCTGGCAACGGGGTCAACTACCAGAATCTATTCCTCACGGTCAAGAGTTCTGCTGTGAACAGGTCAGCTGGTTCTGGTCCAGATGAGGCATCAGACTGGTGTTCCATAGACTTCCCAACCCAGTCAGCAGGTGGGGGTGGGGAAACCTGGACCACCATCTTAGAACCACAGACGGAACCAACACAGATCTGTTCAGAGCACCAACAGAACCGGCCGTCCACACAGAAAGAACTCAACTGGGGATTTTTTTCTCTCTCTCTCTCTCTCTCTCTCTCTCTCTCTCTCTCTCTCTCTCTCTCTCTCTCTCTCTCTCTCTCTCTCTCTCTCACTCTCTCACTCTCTCACTCTCTCTCACTCTCTCTCACTCTCTCTCTCTCTCTCATGCACGCGCAGCTCGTCCCCGCCGCGCCGCCGCATCGCCCGCAGACAGAAAGCTGTTAACGAATCTGCGGAGGAACGTTGTTCGAACCAGAACCGGATGGGTTTGTGTCGGAACCGGAGCCAGCAGCAGCCGAACTAACTGGACCGCAGCCAGCAGCTCTGCGGGAACGGCCGGTACCGCGAGAGATACAACCAGAACCGGTCCGGGATCTGAGGTGAGACCGAACCGTTCTGTGTGTGTTTATCCGGAATCAAGTCGGAAACAGATCGTTCCTGGTCCAGATGATCCGGTCTGCAGGAATACCTGTCTCACCTGCCTGTCTGTCTGTCCGGACGGGTTCTGCTGGGTTCTGATTGGTCGGAGTATTGTAGCGCGGGGGAGGATGAGGATGATGAAGCTCCCCCCGTGTCTAGCACAGTGATCACTGACTGGACTGGATCTGTCCTGCAGAATCTCTGACCCGGTCCACAGCGCCCCGCTGGTCCAGTACCAGCCCAGTTGAAGGTGGGACCGACACGGTCCAGTTGGGCCCGGTCTAAACACACAAATAAGCTGTAGCTGTCTGAGAAGAAAAGAACTGGACCCAAACAGCACCGAACCCAGAACCAGAACCCTTCCTGTGTTTGGTGTTGATTTGTCCGGATGTGATCAGGCCCAGCAGGTCCATGTTGGACTGCAGGTGGTGACCCGGTTCTGGAGGAAGTTCTGCAGACAGAGGTAGATGAGCTGCAGGTTCTGTTCATGTGACCCGGTTCCTGGCTGGGTTCTGGTTCTGGACTCCAGGTGTGTGTGACGCACAGCAGGAGAGAGAGCAGCTGGTAGCAGCATGACCACAGAAATCGCTCAGCACGACCCCAAAGAAAGTTTTAGAGCCGAAACATCTCTGTGTGTGTGTGTGTGTGTGTGCGCGCTCCAGGTTCATGAGGATGATGATGATGATGATGAGCTCCTCGTCCACAGAGAAGATGAAGAAGAAGGCTCCCAAGGACAGTCTGACTCTCCTGCCATGTTTCTACTTTGTCGAGGTCAGAGGTCACCCAGGGATAAAAATAGAGCTAAATTATTGAAAACTATGAACATCAGTTAGAGAAACTTAAATATCTATACTAACATGACCTGTGCAGACAGAAACAATCGATCAGAGACACAACCGATCGATCTCAGGATCACAGATTGTCTTTAACCATCAAAGTCTTTAGAGAGATCTGATGTTCAATAAACATTTATTTCATAATTATTTTCACGAGATTTTCCTGATTTGCTCTTTTTAGCTCAGTCTTTCATGGGTTGACGACAGAGAGTTTCCGCTTCTGGGCCAGGAAGCAGAACCTCTCTGGACCTGGAGAAAACCTGACTGTGTGTTCTGGTTGCAGCTGCCCATCGTGGCTTCTTCTATGGTGTCGCTGTACTTCCTGGAGCTGACGGATGCGGTGCAGCCGGCCCAGGCGGGGTTCCGCTGCGGCGACCGGGCCCTCAGCATGCCGTACGTAGACGGAGGAGACGAGCTGATCCCGCTGCTGATGCTGCTGAGCCTCGCCTTCGCCGGCCCGGCCGCCTCGGTACGAGGCCACGCCCACCCAGTGACCTCACAGACCGAGAACCTGACCCGGGTCAGCTAAGGTGCGTTTGTTTTGTGTGTCAGATCATGCTGGTGGAGGCGGCGGTTTACGGCCTGCAGCCTCGCCTGAAGATCCATCGAGCTGAAGGAAGCATCAACGCCGGCGGCTGCAGCTTCAACTCCTTCCTGAGGAGAACCGTCCGCTTCGTAGGTAGGACACTCACCTGACTGCCTCATCTCTCTATATGTCTACTTGTCCACCTGTCGGTCTCTCTACCTGTCTACCTGTCCCAGGTGTGCATGTGTTCGGTCTCTGTGCGACGGCGCTGCTCACTGACATCATCCAGCTGGCGACGGGTTACCACGCCCCGTTCTTCCTCACCGTCTGTAAGCCCAACTACACGCTGGCCGGCGGGTCATGTGACCAGAACGCTTACATCACCAGAGACATCTGTTCCGGTCACGACCAGCATGCCATCATGGCAGCCAGGTGCGGCGTGTCCTTCTGTCCGTGTCGCATTCTCCAGGCTGAGGCTGATTGTTGATGTCTCTCTGGCAGGAGGACGTTTCCTTCCCAGCATGCAACTCTGTCGGCCTTCGCCGCCGTTTATGTCTCGGTGAGCAACGAACCATCTAAACCTGTTCTCCCAGTTCGGTCTCCAAAGGGTGACTGGTCCTGTCCCTGCTGCCTCCCCTTTACTCCCCAGATGTATTTTAACTCCACCATCTCCGACTCCACCAAGCTGCTGAAGCCGGTCCTGGTCTTTGCATTCGCCATGGCGGCGGCGCTGACGGGCCTCACTCAGATCACGCAGCATCGCAGCCATCCAGTTGACGTCTATGTGGGCTTCCTGATCGGCGCCTTCATCGCTGCATACCTGGTGAGACCCAACATATGTGAGATCAGCTGCAGTTGTCGTGGCAACTTCACCAGGAGGCTCAGTACAGTGCTGCAGAGGCGGCAGGTCTTCAGGTGTCTCAACGTTAGACACCTGAAGCGTCTCCACCTGTCTGCCTGGGACTGTTTCCTGTTCTGATGCGCTGCTCCTGTTCCCGTTCTGCAGGCGCTTCACGCCGTCGCCAACTTCAGGTCTTCTGATGAGTGCGCTCAGGCTCCGTCTCCTCCCCTGCTGGTGGAGGACCCGCTGCGGGCTCTGACAGAGCGTGGACACGATTCGGTGTACAACAAGGGTCCCGCCTCGGCCTCGGAGAGCAACGACGAGATCGCGCCGGCGCCGGCGCCCCTGGAGCGCATGGAGGGCATGGGGCCGTTGCAGAGGGAGCAGGGCTCTGTGGAGGGCCTGAAGAGGGCCAGCGTGGATGTGGAGCTGCTGGTCCCTCGGAGCCCCATGGGGAAGGAGACCATGCTGACCTTCAGCAACACCCTGCCCAGAACAAGTGTGAACATCAACGGCCCTCTGGGTGCCGGCGATGCGCCAGGGGCCCCTGCAGCAGCGGTGCAGCGGCGGCTGAAGGCGGTGCAGGTCCCGGTGGATCCCATGAGATCCCAGCAGCTGGTCTCAGAGTGGAAGCAGAAGTCCATGGAGATGCGTGTTCCGGGGCCTTGTGAGGACAGGGACCGCGAGCCCAGTGAGGACGGCTCTGAGGCAAGCTCTATGGGGACGGATGATGCCGGTTCTCAGGCGCCCATCTACCAACCTTCGGTGCACTGCATGAGGGTGGCCTCAGGTCGCAACCCCACTCCTCCTCCAGGTGGTGCCAAAGCTGTGGCAACGCCCAGACCGCCTCAGATCCCTGAAGCCGGACCCCCACCAGTGTCCCCAAAGAGCGCCTTGACCAGGGCCAAGTGGCTCGCCATCCGGGAGAAGACCAGCGGGGAGGCCGCTAGCCGCTGCACTGCCAGCCAGCCACGCCTCATGCAGGTCATTGCCTTGTCCAAGCAGCAAGGTCTGCTTCCCTCCTCCTCCTCCGAGAGCACCTCCACTGGCTCCGCCGCCTCCTCCAACACCGACTCCCCGCACTGTCGCCAGCGAGACGGGCCTGGCATCATCACTGTGGACGCCCACGCCCCCTACCATCCTGTTGTGCAAACTCCGCCCCCTCCACAAGCCCCGCCTCTGGCAGGGAATGGAAACCCTTGGGAGTGGGCCGTGGTGTCCAATGGAGATGACCCACAAGAGTCCTACAGCCTCAACAGGCTGACCAGGTCGGACCCAACGGCCCGCGCGAGCAGCTTCTGCCCTCGTCGCTCCGGCTCGCCTGCTGCCGACCCCGCCCAGCAGGCAGAGATGGCGGCGGACGCTCAGCGTAGGGAAATGGCCATGAGACGCAAAACGGCGCTAGTTCTGCTGGATCGAGAAATCCGCAACCAGACTGAACAGGAAAACTACTACAAGAGTTTACAGGGACGGAGGTTCAAGGACCAACCGTAACCCCGAGACACCTGGACCAGACCTGGAGGGGATGGAGACACCTGGAGGGGACAGAGCAGAGACACCTGGACAGGACGAAGACACCTGGAGGGGACAGAGGTGTCTCTGTCCCCTCCAGGTGTCTTCGTGGACAGGACGGGACAGAGACACCTGGAGGGGACGGAAACACCTTGGTTTTGGCCATTTTAACAGCAATAAAGCTAACAGCTTTATAACCTGACAGAAATGCAGCAAAGTTTTTAGCTAATAAAAACATATTTGTCCAATAATGAGACCATAAAGCAGGGGTCCCCAAACTCGGTCCTCGAGGCCCGGCATCCTGCACGTTTTAGTTCTTTCCCTGTTAGTACCAACAACTTTTTCAGCATGTCAGTGTTCTTCATAGGCCTCCTAATGAGCAATCATTTGATCCAGGTGTGTTAAACCAGGGAGAGAACTAAAACATGCAGGATGCCGGCCCTCGAGGACCGAGTTTGGGGACCCCTGCCCTAATGGATGACATGGAAACTCATTTAAGTTGTAGGATTTACATATTAACAGGTTAAAAATTTGCATATTGATATTATCCATTAACGTCAAATTGCAGTAGTTATTTCAGTGCTTGCATATTTATCAAGTCATGACACTTTTAGTCCTTCGTAACGGACAAGCAGGTTAAGAATTGTGTTTTTGACAATCAAACGCCGATTTGAAAAGTTATTTTTTTAAATTAAAGTTGGGCATTTGAAGTTCTAAAGCATGTGTTCCTTCATTTTTTACAAATACTCTGAACTGATTTGATAAATATATTTGTAAGTGTACCCATATACGTAATCTTACAGCTTCACAGACATTGTAAACTTGGGTAATTGTTGGCTCAAATCAGCACCTTTTTCACATAATGTCCATTGGGGGGCAGTATAACCTCAGTATTCAGCCAATGTTGACCCAACAAACATTCCCCCTGGATGTCCTAAGGGTTCATGTTGCCCCCTGAAGGACGAAGAAGAAGAAGGGAAGAATCACTTTTATCTAACCTTGCAATCTATGAAATGAGCGCTTCTCGTCTCTTCTGAAGAAGATGAAGAAAAAAAGGCCAGGTTAATTGGATAAAACTAATATGCACATTGGTTGTGCAAATCGAAGCAGGAGTATGTGACTTTGGGAAGTGGCTTAGAAAAACTGAATTCTAAGAAACACCGTCCGCTTACTCTCCTTTCTTGAATCTCAGAGCAATATCTTTTGTCTTTGCTGCAGCTACTTACAGTCGCGTAATGCTATCTAGATAAACTCTTTTGATGTGCAGCAATCTCAGATCTTTTCTCTCTGTTCTTGACGGCGATGGATTTAGGCACGGCAATCAGGGTGGATTCACATAAAGGGCATTGATTGATTCTTAGATTATCTTTCATGGCGGAAAGTTTGGGTTTCACTCTATAAAAGGGTTTGCTTGAAACACGGCCGCGAAATCGGCAAAATGTTGCTTTTTTTCCATGGTGGGAATTAGCAGCACAGATGGAGTGCGAAGTAAAGTCAGTCAACTTGGTGGCTGCCCAAAGGTTTACGGCCTCTGCAGAAGTTTTTGATTCTTTAAATAAATTTGCTTCTGCTCAGTATTTTCTTTTAGAAAAAAACAAAAAAACTGAATCATCTCACCAGGAACAGTGTTTGTGCAAAAACATTCGCTTCATCTGCTACCTCCATCATAATTAGAAGGAAGAAGAAGCGAAGACAACACAGAAGACATTTCAAGTTGCGGCCGAAGTGACAGATATTGTTTTTCAATACGCTGCGGAAGAGCCAGAGAGAAAAAGAGGGAGAGAGAGAGAGAGAAAGAGGGAGATATGGGTGTGTGATAGTTCGTCGGCCCAAACAGAGTCATAAAGTGCTGCATGGTTAAGCCTGATGAATTAATAACGGGGAGGCAGATGGGTCCCAGGGGCCCTGTGGGAGCAGAGCAGCATGGAGAGCAGAGCAAGCACACCATGATATCACAGACGTACACACCCTCACACACTCTTTCTCTCTGTCTGCGTCCGGGGGTAAACAGCCAGACACTCATTTGCATCTGTACAAAGTGTAGGAACAAAGACGCACGCATCCTCAAGGTTAAACCGAATCACGCTTTTAATCCAAGAATCCAGGACGTTCTGTTTAGGCTTGACCCGGATTGTTTCATTTGTGTGTGTTAATGCAGAAGGAAGTGTCGAAAGTGCCAACGCAGGCTCAGTTTGTAAAGTCCAATCTTATCGCCGATGTGTTGGTTGTTATTTTTCTTCTTAATTGTTTTGTGCTTTGCAGCAAACCTCACAGTGTGGGTTTGGACCACTTGAACTTTTCTTTCTGATAATAGCCGTGTCTGGCGCGATGCTACAAGCAATCAGCGTCTGAATCAGTTTAATTGCTGAGTTCGATTAAAGTTGCTCGGGGTCAGAATTTATTGTTGGGATTAAAACAGATGATAAAAGTGGGACCGTTATTAGGCCGTTCATTTCTCGTGATCTTTTTTTCTCTTTATGTCTTTGGGAACTGTTTGTCTGATTTCTTTCACAGTAAAATAGGAACTAATAGCTGCAATAAAGCGTCTTCAATATCCCCGCTCAAACACACACACACCCACACACCAATATCCCAAACTTGCTTCAGCTGAAATGAGACGATCAGATTCCTGCATTTCTAAATGACTAAACAAACTTCCAACACTTACATATGAATATTTTCTTTTAGAATAATGAATGTTTCCTGAAAACTGCTACCTTATCAACATTAGAAGTACTTCCTTGCAGCTTTGATGTAAAAACTTAGTAAAGTATTTATATCCCATGAAATTTTCAGATTTCTTTCACTTCTACAAGCTTCCATGTGTTTGATTGGGACTGTGATCAGTTAACGCCAAGAAAGAAACGCACAATTATTATTCATTTTCAATTTACACTTTGTTTTACATATAAAATAGGTATTCTGCTTTGCTTTCTCCCCATCCCACCCTCTTTGTAGAGCCACATTTTACAGCTGAAAGTATTTTGGGGTATTTTTCTACCAGCTTTGGAATGGTACAAAGTAGTACCATCAAAGTAGTTCAAGCTCAATTAGACTGGATAGAGAGCATCTGTATAATGTAATTTTCAAGTCAATTTTTTCAATTTGATTCTGATCTGGGCTTTGACTAGGCACTTCTAACACATACATGTGCTGTAATCTAATCCGTTGTTGCTCTTGCTGTAGATTTAGGTTGTCTTGCTATAGAAGGTGAACCTCGGCTGCAACAACGAACTTCGTCCGTCCTCTGAGAGGTTTTCATCCGTCACTGTGTTGCATTTCAGTCCAACTTGGTTTAAATGTAATTCAGTTCAACTCAAAATTTATCCCAACACAATATTCAGTGTTCCAGTTAGGCCTGTCGTAATACGCAATAAACTGATTAATCGCATGATAAATCAAAACAAGCTCGACCATTTTCATTTGTACGATTTATTGTTTTTCTCTTTCCTCTTTCTTTCTATCAAAAACTGGACGACAGCTTTTTTTTTTTTGAAGGGCCAGTTTGCTTACAGAGACTTCATGATTCATTTCATTTGTTTCTTCTGCTGTTTTGCTTATTTATTTTGGATACCTAAAATGTCTTCAGTGTTCATTAGAATCGAAACTTTATTGATGTTTGGTCATGCGTTCTTGCACTATAGTGCCTTTGCATTACTTAAAAACAGCCTCAAGACAATATTTCTGCCTAGTTGTCATTTAAACTATACAAGTTTCTTCCAAGAGTCCATTACGGTGATGTCAGTGTCTCCTGTAGCAGATGGCCTTACAGCAGTTCTGAGGAAACCTCTGGCTGAAGAGACTCTTGTTATATCACAGACTCATATAGAGGATGCTCAGGGTTGTCCATTACGTTCTTCATGCTATGTGAGCTTTTTTTTAAGGCAGCGACTCTGACGCTGCTGCTCCAACAGATGAACCTCTGCTTGCTCTGGGCAAGTCCTCTAATCTGAGAGGATTAGAATGGATGATAAAAGAGGGATTGTTCTCAGGCTCGTCATTTACACAACTTTATGTTGGTTTGTCACGTAAAATCCTAATAAAGTGCAATGAAGCTGTGACATGGCAATGTGTACAGAAAGGGCTTTTGCAAGTCAATGAAATATGCAAGAATTCCTGATGAGTGGATTTTTAAAGTCTCCCACAGCTGTAAAGTGAAAAAAAAAAAAATGCTGAAAATACTAAGTGTTGTTTGTAGGGGACGATCTATTGTTGTGCAAGTCGATGACAACAGAATGAGCTGTTGGTGGAAGTTGCATGGAAATGTATAAAGAGCACAAGGGTCAAGGTTACTGGGTGATTTTCTGCTTGGTGTAGAAAACAAGTTGCTACAGGGAAAGTAGGAAAGTAAATATGCTCTTCTGTCCAGAGCAAATAAATGAACTGCTGTGGTAGACCTCTGGTGAAAATGCCAATTCAGGAAGTTTCAAGTCAGAGCAAAGGAAAGCCCTTAAGTTTCTGATTCTGATAATGAAAAAAGGTTTGTTCTACAATTCTATCAATATGTCAATGTCAGTTAATGATAATATCTAACCCAACGGTATACAAAACTGAAAGTTAACTGAAAACAAAGGGTGAAAAGACAATCTATTGAAGATGCTCCGCAAGTTTGTTATCCACCAGCTTGATGACTATTAAAGAAATGAAGAAAGCACAAGGCTTACAACCTCCTTCAAACATATGTTTACACATCGAACATTTCCACATTTTGTCCCTGGTTTAGTCATAATTCTGCAGAAGGAATCTTTGAGTTACAAATTCCCCAAAATTATCATCGCCAAACTGACCGCTGCTGCCATTCCCCTGAAGGACAACGTTGCTCCATGCTAGCTCCATTCTAGCTCCACAGCCAACAAGAGTTCTGGAGCTCTACCCATGCTGTCCATATGTGCCAGTCGAACTGACTCTGCCACACAACTGGCTGTCCAACGGAGATGTCGCTGGTTCTTAGTAACCGTTCAAGTAAGGTTTGTGTCTGGGCAGTGATAAGTTAACTTAGGATAAACAATTAGAGTTCTGTTTGATTGTCTGCTACATGGTGTTTTCTTGTGTCCTGAAGGGTTTTTAATAATTTCACCTGCTTTGGTACGAATGGGTCACGCAGCTTATAGCATAAAAAGATATTCATAGCTAAATCGAAAGCTTTTGTTGAACAAAACCAACACAAAGTAGTGCACAACTGTCTGAACACATCCCTGCTCACTTTATCGGGTCTCTGCATTAGTGACATGAGCTGAGAGGTTCAGGGCATCTGCTAGAGAATTAGCAGTGAAGCTTCTTGGGTTCAGAATCTGGAGCTGAACATGTGCTAATCATCAGGATCAGTCCAGCTCAAACAAAGGAGCATTCAGTCATGCACTTCAGCTGCGTTCGGTTATAAAACAATGAAAGTTGCTCTTTAAGACAGAAAAAGTAAAACTCACGAATGTGAACGTTGATCAGACATAGCATTATGACCACTTCCAGGCGAAGAGAATACCACAGATTTTTCCTTCGTTGTTGCACCTGTTTGTTGGTGGGATATGTTAGGCAGCAAGAAAACATTGGATCCTCAAAATTTATTTGCTAGAAACAAGAACATTAATGAAGCATAAGTCCGCTATTGCCTTGCAGCAAAAAGGTCCTGGGTTTGAATCCCAGTCTTTCTGAGTGGAGTTTGCATGTTCTCAATGTGCATGCGTGGGTTCTCTATGGCTTCCTCCCACTGTCCAAAACATGACTGTCAGGTTGATTGATCTCTTTAAATTCACCTTAGGGATGAGTGTGTGTACGTGGTACTTTGTCCTGTCTGACTCTGTGTTGCCCTGTAATGGATTGGCAACCTGTCCAGGGTGTATCCCGCCTCCCGCCCGTTGACCGCTGGAGATAGGCACCAACGCCCCTCCCAACCCCGCTAGGGAGAATTATGTAAGATAATAGACAGATGAATGGAAGTAACTGTGAAAATCCCAGATTGCAATTGACGGAGATCTTGGGGCGTACCATCTCTAAAACTGCAGCTCTTGCAAGTCTGCAGTTGTGGACAAAGAAAGGAGCAGTGATGAACTGGCAGAGGTTTATTGATACGTATTGGGAGCATCGGCTGTCCCCTTTGGTCTGTGAGTTCCTGTAGTTCAGATTGCTAAGCAAGTTAATGCTGGTCCTGATTGTATATAATGAAGCTCCTCATGTTTTTTCTCCTCATGGTGAAAAACAACCAGTCAGAGCCAGGCCTGGCAGTCTCAATCATGCTCATGTAGGTGCTGCTCAGAACCTTCATCTTGCTCTCTGCTATGCTACAACGTCTCCCCCAACACGACAGCTCAGTCTAGTTAGCATGGCCATTGATGATGGAGGATAAAGACTTTTCCTGTAACGATAAGTTGTTTCTCTGCCGTTATCACATTTAGCAGAGCATACACCAGGACTGATTGACCCTCCTCCTGGCTCTGATTGGTTGTTTTTGACCAGGAGTGACACATTTCTTCAGATGGCAATAGTAGCTCTGGGAGAAGGTGGAGGAGTTTGATTTTTTTTACTGATTATACCGACATGAAGTGGTGACAGTTTTACCAAATATGGAAAAAAAATTAAATAAAGTCCATGCTTTAAGTCCACGTCGTATCTACTTATGTGTCTTGTAGACAATAACTGATGTCTTGGACCTATTTCAGCAAGATAATACACCCTGGACCAATCAAGAATGATCCAGGAATTGTTTAAAGAACGTTATGTTTGTGGTGCTAAGGTGCCGTCCAAGTCTGAACGATCCAAATCTGGTCAAGTGTCTTTGTGACGTACACAAACCTGATCCATGAAGGTCTCACCGCACAGCTTACATTACTTGTTGATAAAACTTTTGCCTCATAAGGAGCAAACTACACCCAGAAAACCAGTCTCTCGGTGAAAATATGTCCACTTCAGACAAACGTGGGGACTGATTCACAGGTCAGTGTGTGTGATCTACAAAACTGAGACAAATTATTTCTTTTATTGCTATTTTATGCCGCTGCTGGTTTCAGGTGGCGTCCACTGATCCATTCTGGTTCACTGCTTTCTTTCGGACTCCTCTGTCGCTTTGAGCTGATTTAGGATTACATCAGTCATGCCACTCCACCTAATAGGTCAGGAAAATAAATCTCCATTTAATGATGTGGTGTTATGGTTTAAGATGAGGGGAAACTGGGCCTTCGAGTGAGGACAGATGGGTGCAACAGAAACTAAGTCAGGGTTTGTTGAGGCTGCAGATCCTGGTATCCCAATTCTGCAAATAGAACCATCTGTAAACACTACACTGCGTGAAAGTTTGTGAATTAACGTAGCTGCCACAGCAGACTTTGGCTATTACAGTTGAGTATTTCTAGTAATGCATTGATTTACACATTTGATCATTTCAAGTTTAAAGTACACTTCTTTTGTTCTTTTTTTTTTTTTATCCAAGTCCCAGACAAAGTGAGGTCTATATTTTAGCTAACTCCAAACTTTCTCTGAAATTCACACAAAATCTCTAAAATCAAAGCAAAACAAAGTAATTGGTGGTAATAGCTTGCGTTTGTAAGACACGACCAGGTATTGTGGATGCAGAAAAGTATCTTTATCCTGCCAAACGGTTGTGGAGAGTTTAATCGAAACGTGGCGGCAATCCCTTGATAATTAGAGGGACTAAAAAGGTTAATATTCAATGAAAATGGAAACGTTTACATATTCATGTGACTGGATCCATAAATCTGAAATGTGGCTGGAACAAGCAAACTTTACCACCTGTTTTATATTTTGGGAACATAATGAGGCCCATTAAGCTTTGTTTTTTATCATAGATATTGATCTCATTTAGAACTTTAACACTTCTCAGCTGTTTTTGACAAACATTTATTTACTCAGGTACAATTTATTCATACTCAAAAAGGTTTCTTTAATAATACATTTTTGTATTTCCATGTACTTGAAGATTTATGTCATAATTGCTTTTTACACATATTAACCTTTATTTTAGAATCTCTCTGTTTAAAAGTATTTATAAAGATCTCAGTTTTTTATTTTAGAAAAAAGGAACAGGAATTTTGTTAAGAGAGTATTTAAAAGCTTAATTTTGGTCATGGTGCAACGTCTTAACATTCTTGAACTATTAAGGATATTACCTAGCAAGCAATCACCTTGCTTAAAACTAATTTAATAAGCAGATTATATTAGTCAGCTTTTAATGTTTTGATTTAGATAATGTGGCTTACTACCAAGGACAGTAGAGACAGAGGGGCGGCAGTAGCACTTTACCCCTCTAAAAAAAAAAGTGGCAACAGTTTCACTAACTATGGAAAACTGTCAAAAACCTGTGAAAAAAAGCAACATTTTTTTCACCAAAATGTTTATATGACTTTTTTGCATGACACTCTAGATCTTAACATTAAACTTGGTATCCAGTTTGAGGCACTCAGTGCTAATTTTGTGGTCCATTTAAAACAAACTAACAAAAAAAAAATGCAAATCAGGATTTAATTGCTTTGACAAGAAACAAAAAACAAAAAGCTGCTGCTATTATATTATTATTTATTAAAAAAGACACAACCCACACAAAATTTCAACAAAATACAATAAAGTTTGTGGTTCTAATGTGCAACAATGTGACAAAAAATGTTTGTGGTGTGAATATATCTGTAAGAAACACCATATATCTTTTAATTCCCCAGTGTTAAGGTGGAAACTTTCATCACCTTTTGGCCATTTACCATCTTCTCTTAATCTCCTAGCTTTTGGTTTTCTTTGAAGCATCAATGTGATGCTGAGAAGTTCATCTTTTTGCTAACAAAAGCAAAATAGCAACATTTCAGCATGTGGTGCTGGTGTATTAGCGTTGTCCCAACAAGACTTCTCAGCTGCGGCTTCTCGGGGCTGAAAGGTTGAATAATTGAAAATATTTTTCTTGGACCGTTAGAGCAGGCAGTGTGGAGGTGAGGCATCGTATTCGTGCGACTTATAGAGTTTTGTCTCGTGTTCCCTCAAGCTCTCGCATTGTCAAATTTAGTAGCTCAAATTTACTCACAGAGTAAGTCCTGGGAATAGGGTTAGTCAGTGGGTAAATACATGAATGGTACATGAAACTTACACTTTTCGAAGTTGAACAAAATCGGTGACGTCCTTCTGAATCCAGACCTGCGGAACAAACTTCTGCACAAAACCAGTTTGTGAGTAAGTATATAGGCAGAAAGGCAATCCTGCGTTTCTGTGGATTGTTTATGAACATGTGCCAGTTTCTGAGCGTATGCATATGCATGTGGGTGTGTGTGTGTGTGTGTGTGTGTGTGAGGCCTGCCAAATGAGGAAAGCAGGAAGAGGAAGAGGCGAGATGGTTTGAGGGGCTGTTTATTTATTCATTACCCGGTGGCCTTGGTGGTTTCAGGGGGATGGAGGGGGGGGACACGGCAATACTTGTCCTGCGCCCTTCAGCGCCAGTCTTTTTGTGGCCTTCGTTGGCTCCACTGGCTTCAGTTTACCCTCGGCACGGCCCGCCTTGGTTCCGTCGCTCTTCGTTCTTCATACGAGTCGAGTTATGTTTCGGATAATACAGAAAAAAATACCTTTTTTCAGCAAACAGTTCATTTTCTGTACGGTTTTAATAAGGTGTAACATGTTTACGTGTAAAAAATGTCCACTCCTTTCCATTAAATCAACAAAGTGCTGCACGCCAGCGGACGTAAATGATACATGACGGGGGAGGGGGGAATCCAAACCAACAAAAATGTACAAACGTTTGCTTTCTGCTGCTTCATTTATTTCTCCGAAATGTTAGCAGAGTTTCTAACATCAGGGTTTAAGATCAGTCTACGTAGCCTAAACAAGTTTAACAAATGCCACCTTGTGAGCAGATGGCATACGCCCCCTACCTTCACTGAATGAAATGACGGCTTTGAAACAGATGCATTAATTTCTCTCACAAGTTGTCAAACTAGAGAAGCTGTTTCACTTCCTGTCATTTTTATATTAAGGCCACAGCCATCATGCAATAACAAGTGGCGACCATTTGTATTAACTGCGCTCAATGAAAATATATCGGTATGTTTGAGCTGTACATTAAATCTGTACTAGAGCCGACAAATGTACAGGTGAGGGACAGGCAGGTTACTGTTTTTTAAAAACAGCTTCAGGTGTTTTTTTTTTTTTTAGTGATATTTTTGCAAAACTCCAAAACTACAACTTCCTTTCCAGACAACCTGTCCATAACAACCAGATCTGGAGAGGTGGATACAGTAGTGGATGGTATTTGTCCTTAGATACATCTCTTCAGTGTTACATGGAAGACTTGGTATGTAACCCAGCTATTGAGAGTTCACGGCCTTAGCATGACACAACATTGAAGATAGCACTTACCTTTCCTTCTCTGTACAAAGGACTCTTTCAGTTGTCCCAATAATGAAATGGAAGCTGTATAATACCAATACCAAGTTATTATCTGTATCAGATTGGTGCCAATCCAATATTGATTGTTATCGCATTGATATCCGATATCAATCCGGATACGATTGACGCCTTAGTTTCAGATTTCCTCTGAAAATTCTGATTTATTTTTGCAGTGGAGTTTCTCAGCTCTCCCTGAAAAACAATTTTGTTTTGATTTGATCTTAAGTTCTTATATAAATTTTACTATGTTTATTGAGGAAAAATGCACAAAAATAATGTTAATTTATTATAAAAGTATTTTGCCAATGGCTGTAAATTTTGTCCAAATTCTGTCCTGAGTTTGAACAAAAATAATTAAAAGAAAATTCATAAAAACACCTAAGAGACTCAGAAGGTTGATGATACGTCAAACTTAAATAAAAAGTATCGGTATCAGCATAGCCGATATGGTCCCTGTGGTTGCTTGGTATCGGATCAATACCAAACTAAGCAGCATCACACACTTCTAGTGCAGAGTGCACCGACCCACTGGTAGCAACATGACCCCATAGCTCACATCCTGAGGGGAGACTTGGTGTCGGTCCTAGGACATTCTGAATTGGCTGCCTTGAGGTTCCAGATAATACCTTATAAGTAATCAATAATCTAAAAACAATTCACAGCACAAGAATCTGAAACCACAAAGTTTGTAAAATGCTCCTGCTGTTTCTCTGCCATCTTGAACAGCCATGTGTCTTCTGCTTGAGATCTGAGGACGATGGATCCTTCATGTTATGATCTGGCCACATCTACACAACTCACAAAATATATCCCTCACTAAAACACTCAATTGGAAACACGTGTTTAATAAAAGTTAAGATTAAGCAGGAAATTAATACCCTCATCACATTAGCAGTAATAATGTGATGCAGTATACAAACCCATATTATATGGAAGCTCATGCTGTGCTCCTCTTGTGTTCCGACTAATATACCCCCACAGTGGGAGGCCATTGATTGCCTTGACAAAAGAACTGAGCCAGGTGCACATCTCACTTCTACCTTGTTCCCTCCTCTACCGACCTGGGTGTGCTTTCAAACCTGAAGCGATCAATGACTATACTCCAGGATCAATTTCTCAAGATTTGGAGTGTCAGACGTGATACGGCATGACTTTGGCTGGCGGTCTTTAGTCTTCAAACGTCTTTCTGTTCTTGTAAACAGCTGCGAAAATATTTTTAGATCTTGAAATGAAAAGAAGTGAGGAGATGTTATTTCTGGCATGGATGCCTTTGATTCTCAAATGAGTTGTTGATGCTTTTGTTGTGTTTTATTGTTGCAATTAAGTTGGGACTTTAGCTATAATCTGCAGCATAAGCACTACACTCTTCTTTCATATCTGTTTCACTCTTCACTGTTTAATTCTGCTTTGAACATGACAATAATAATACTGTCCCTTTAAAAAGATTCAGTAAGGGAACAAGAAAGACCTGCTGGTACATCATTGTTGTTTTTGCTAAATGTGTAACTCATAGCATGTTTGCTATGCTGAGGCGACTTGATTGTTGAGTGATTGAGAAATGGACAGAGCTGGTTAGCTGTGGGTCTATAGCCTGTGGTCTTTCACCGAAAGCAGCTGATGATACATTTTCCAGCCACATCATCTCTCTGAAAGTTGCATTTAGTTGTCATAGTTTGATCAAATCTGCAATCTTTGGAAATTGTTTCCCTTTTTAAACCTTTTCAAGAGCTTTAACAATGATTCAGCCTGAGATCCAACGAGTCAGTTTCTTTAAAACAAGGTCAAAAACAAAACCATAAAAAAAAACATAGCTACCATCCGACGAAAAATAGCAACCCTTAGAAACAGAAACGGAAAAAGAAGAAGATGGAAAAAAACACAAAGGTATAAAATTTTAATTGAAAAATAAAAAAGATGTTTTCGCATAAAAACACTCCAAATGGGCTCAGTAGGGCTGTGTATGGCAGGAAGCCGCACAATGTACCTAAGGCACTGCAAAGTGTTAACATGAAAAACACATCAGGGGAGACGGAGGAGGGAGGGCAGGCGGCCTGTGGGGGTACGCACACATGGAAACGCAGACATGTGGCCAATATGTCCCACTTTGCAATTAGCGTGCATCATATCACTGCGCGTACTAACTGATGTGGGTCACAGTTCTTTTTTGTACAAAGGGAAGGTAGGCTGTTCCTCAAGATGGAGAGGCCAAGAAGTTGGTGACGAATCATAATTTGCTGCACTGCCGATGTCATTTCCTAATGCGGTGTGCGTTTGTGCGCAAAACATCAGTTGCTCCCCTCAACCCCTTTTTAGTTCAGCTGGAAGGCAACAGTTTCAGAAGCTTTTCTAATTTTTCTGAACGTTGAAGTGAACAAAGCTGTGACTTGCCAGACTCGGGGGAAGGGCCTAATTAGAGAAACTGAGAGCTTTGAGCAAAGTTTTGAGCATTCTTTTGTTTATTAGAACGAAGGCTCCTGCGGATTTGCCTCCGCTTGTCTTCGGAACCCACGCTTACAAATCTTTCACTTAGCTTTTGATGATGAAGGAGAAGAAGGTGTTTGTTTTTTTCAAAATCCTGGATTCCCTGGTTCTTCCGGCGTGGGACAAACGACTGCGAGAGGAAGAACACGCAGGAATTAGCCAGTTAAACATCTCAGGGTCTTTCCCATCTTTGTCTCCTCGGAGTAGACACATCAAGCTAGCTAATCATTAAAGAGCCAAGGAAGTCACAAAGGACCAGCCGCACTGACAGGAATGCCCTCCAACTATTAGCTCTTCTCTCCAACACTTGCACAAACCCTTTTGCGCTCCCTCACTCTGTTCTCTATTCCGTGTCTCTCTCACAAATGCATTTAAACAACATAATAGAGGGTGAGGTAACCGCTGAGGTAAACTCTGGCATGTGTGTGGAGGAGGCAAACTCTAATATCCATTGGTGTTTTGGTAATTGTTGACAGAATTTCTGTAATTTGTGGAACAAAGCAGTCGAGATATGAACTAAGCTGAAGACAATCAGCTTTAATTCAAGGCTTTTGACACATGACCGTGAAGCCAAGCTTTGTAGCAACTCGTCCAGTGAACTGATAAGGCGTTTTGTGGCCAGATGGATTGCATTTTGCCATTACTTCATGATGAGCTAATTAGATGAAAGTTGCAGAGATAATCTTGAAGCCAAATTTAAATATTTGGTTTGATTTTTATAAGACAAAGCTGCAAAATAAGACGGGTCTGAAAATCCTTCAATTAAAAGCAAAATTGGTGACTGTGCACAGTTACATTAGAGTTGGTTGGAAAATACACAGTTAGTTTTGTGCAAACAAGCAGGTTTTTTTTCTTTTTTTTTTTTTTTGCAAATTAAACAAAGACGAACAACAATGATTTCTGATTTGATTAACTTAGCATATATGAAAGTCCATGGAGGAATAGTAAATAATATCAGAATTACAATAATGGAATAAAGAATGAATTTCCTTTAAAACACATAAAACAGTATAAAAAGGATAACATAAACAGGGGAACTCTAAATAATTAACCTCTGTCCTATGTTAAAGAAGACACATGCTTTTGGAATGGTGGAGCTTATTTTTGATTTATTAATGATTTAGAATAAAATAAAGCAAACAAGTCAGATTTGGCAAACTTCTATCTGAGATTGATTGTATTATCTAAAGCTTTCGTCATGTTGGTAATGCTGCAAGTTGTTTTACTTTGACATTCAAACACACTCAGGCATCAACCTGAAATTAAAACTTTTCATGGACTTGTCCTTATTTATTACAGGAACTGCATCCGGTCATTTTGATAAACTTCACCAAACAAACTTAAACTGTTGTGACCTCTCGTTAACCACAAACGTTTGGTCACTGCTGAGGTCGTATGACCCACCGGCTGTGAATCTGAGCTCACATTACAGCCCATCTCATTCAACTTGGAGGTATTAGAGACCAGAGTATCCATGGGTCTGATCCACAACCTGCAGTTAATAGCCACCTCGGCCCCCTCGGCTCACAGTCTCATAATGGGATGAATGGAGCTGAGGACCTGCTGCCTTTTGGGCCCGTAGGCTGTAATCAGCTTCCCCCCAGTGAGGGGCCACGTAGTTCACGTTTCTCTGGGTTAGATAAGAGGAAGCTGAGGGGAGACCTTTAGTTTGGCCTAATGTTAGGTTCACCATCAGATAAACAGGCTGATTTGATCTTACTGCTGCAGGGAGGAGATGACTGCTGCTACTCTCGGTGGAATTCTTACTTTGTGGCTCTGTGGGTGTGTGTGTGTGTGTGTGTGTGTTACAAATTGTTGTGACAATGAAGAAATAAGTCTGTTTAAGTAAAAAAAAATATTGTTTTGATTAGGGATGAAAATAATACTTAATATTTAGGATTAATTGTCGATTAATGGTTTATTAGATTAAAATGAGTTCCAATCGATTAATTTATAATGTCCGCTGAGACCTTTTTTTTATTGTTGTAGTTTGGCCGCCATCCAGCAGAGGTAGCCGCTGGTCGTCATTAAGCACAGCTAAGAAGTAAGATGGCGGCGCCAAACCAGAATGAGAAAAAGAAACAGTCCAAACAGTTTTATTTTTTTGTTCTGAACATCTGAAATTCTGCCAAACTGGTGGAATAACCTCAATTGTCTTATCCACAGTTTTCACTCCATGTTGATATTTATTTTTAAGAGGTGGTGAAACCTGAAACTGCTGCTGTGCAAGTTACTCAACAGGTTGTTGCTAGGTAACAAGCGAGTGAGTTGGTCGATGCCACCCGCCTTGCTTAGCTAGCTGCAAGAGGTTGTGTACATCTCCCAGAATGCTGTGTGGTTCTGGATTGGACTTCAGTGAATATTCTATGTATTGGATATTGTATCAGAGGTATTATCTATTGATATTGATCAAATGTGTCTATTGCAATATATATTGTTATTGATTTATTTATCTAGTTCTACTCAGGACCAAGGCAGTCGAAGCAAAACAGAGGTTTACCAGTTTCCTCCTTAACTGTCATGACTTAGATGTGTTTTGTTGTTTTAAGGAAAAAGACACATTTGTTGAGGAGTTGACATTTTAAAACGGTCTTTAGGATCCTTTGATAGCACTCTCACTGCGTGATGAAGCGCAAATAATTCCAAAACTACCACCAGAGTTCATCCAAATCCAGACCACCTTTTCCACTTTTAATTGCCCAAGATCCTTCCACCACTGAAACATTAACCTGTTCACATTAGATGAGCTCTGTTTGTGCTCCGATAACTCCTCTCGAGCGACTTCTCAACAGGAAAGCTGATGAGAGGGTATATTAAGGCTGTTAAATAGTTGAGTGGGGCTGGGGGCTTCTGGGAGCCCAACCAGACAGAAACCTTTATTGGAAATGTAATTTTTGTTTGTCTCCAATTACCTCCCCGCTCATTTGTTTTACAGATGCCGTTATGGTGAAGAGAGAGTGAGCTGGATTCTCCCAAGGATTGCTCTTCGGAGAGGCCGCGGTTTATTACAAATGGGAAAGCTTTCATTGCAGATTGCTCCGGCGCAGCACAGAGGTACGTGACCCATCTAGGCCGCGCCGGGGGTTGACTTTATGGCTCTGAATTCACTCAAAAAGTGCGCGGAGCTGAATTTAACTGTGCATGTTTGTGTTTGCTTATGGACATCCACATTTAAATTGCGCGTGGAAATGTTTTAACAAATGGTTAGTCATGAGCAAAAGAGTGAATCCTTGTCAGCTGGAATAAAAGTCGGCACTCAGCACCATTATGAGAGTGTCTGTGGGAACTCAATGTAACCATTTGCTGAGTTTATTTAGGTTGTACTCTTTAAATGCTTGACTTTCCGTGTATATGGAGAAAAAGATACAGTATGCACATTTCTTTCTGCAAAACTAATATATTTCTTTTTTCTCAAGAAAATAAAAGGTTTGTGATAACCGCAAAAATGTTAAAGAAACATTTCCTTTTGGCCATGTTCTGTAATCTTCAAAGATGCTGACAAATAGCTATAATAATCAATCATAGTGATCAGTTTTTATAGCAAAACAGAACAATGAAACGGAAATTGTTTGTTTAGAAAGAAGTTGATCCAACAGCTATTGGATGAATAGTCAGATTGTGTGTTATGCTGTGTAGATCAGTGTTTAATGACTGTTTACTGACTTTACCATAATGTTTTAGATGTTTCACTGCTTAATAAGCAAACCTGATTCAGATTAATAAACAAGATTTTGGCATAACTGATTTCATATTTTTGGGTTGAATATTTTATTCCTCTGAAGCAGCGGCATCCAGACTTATTAGACATCGAGCCAAAAAGCATTCACGAGGCACAACAATATGTAAACCCCTCAAAAATGCATTTATTTATTTTTACCAGCTCAGAAACAAACTAAACATGCAAAATATCTGTAGAAAAAAAAGATAATAATAATAATTTGTGATAACGAAGGGATCCTTAAATAACTCCCATTTAGACAGGGTTTTGTAAATGGCCCTTGGGTCCCTCTTTGGACAACCACTATCCAAAATGTAAGGATCGAGGACTTAGACTAGGACGTGATATTGGGAATTATGAATAAAACTAGCTTGCTTTGGCCAAAAGCACCAATCAAAGTAGATTATCTTACAGCCATAGAAGATCTCAAAAGAGATTCATTGAGATGGATACATATAGTTCAATGTGGTTCAAGTATATTGTGTAGTTCAAAGTGTTTTACATTCAGTCACCAATTGTGAAACAAGCAATACACATTAGATTTTGTCAAATGCCATCTTCAAATATAGATACACTTACGTTTCAGATTATAAAACACATTTCGATATCAAGTGAAAGATGATCTGACACAAAAATAGTTTTTTAAATGATGATTTTATTGATTAAGGAACAAAGCTACCCAAATCAACCTGGCCCTATGTTTTGCTGTTTGCTATGTGAAAACATAAATGTCTCACACGTTATAAAAAGTTTCACTCTTGTCTCGTCAGTCCAGAGAATAGAACCAAACATTTTGGCGGAATCATCAAGATTTTTTATTTTTTTTGTGGGTCTTAGTTTTATTTCTGCTCAGCTGTGTTTTTTTGTATTGGAGCTCATCTGTGGACGCAATTCTACCGGTTAGTCTCTCTTTTGTCTTTTATGGTGTACTCATGAACTCTGACCTCTACTGAGGCAAGTGAGACCTAGATGTTCTTGGCATCTTGCATTCTCTTGTGAGTCATTGATGCACTCTTTGGTTAAGTTTGATGAGCTAGCCTCTCCTGGGAAGGTTTCCCACCGATCATTCATGGGTAATGGCTTCAGCTGTGATTCACCAAAGTCACAAAGCTTTAGAAATGGCTTCGTATCTCGTTCCAAATTGGCCGTGGTTTTTGAATCGCCGCTTTTTAATAATGCCTCTCTTATCTTCACTCCGCAATATGTAATTCTATGGAATTTTTTGTGCTCTTCTCCTGACTGATATGTTTGTACAGTACAATCCTATATAAATGAACTCTCTGCAACTAAGCAACACTCAGCTGAACTCTTTTTGTTGTTGCCAAGATAATCAAAGACTTTTGAGAAAAGTAATACAGTGAGAGAGAGAGAGAGTATATTTATTAATCCAGGCTAGTGCATCTTTTTTATTTTATTAAATTAAAAGACTGATGAATGGGACAGTCAAACTGTACGGGATATAGAATACCATATGAAAAGTGGACATTTCTATTAATCAATCTGCTGTGAAACTTGTAAGAAAGAAAGATGTTAGTATATTTATTACATCATCCATCTTTTCTATTAAATTACAGACCATTGAAAAGTAATTAGCATGGGCCACTTTGGTCTGATGTAAAATATGACAAATGTTTATAGTACAGAATTATTTCTTTCTGCAAACCTTGGTGAGTTCATAGCAAATAGAATGTTATTGACAACATTTTTAAATATCTTTTCATCAATATCAGTTTTACAGTCATTATGCTGCCCCCATGTGGCCAAAAAAAGGGGATGCTAAAATTACAATCATAAATCACAACATGCGCTGGCTTTTATATTGCGATTGAATAATTAATAAGCGTGGTACACAACGCACCCCCCCCCCCAGAGATCATACACTTCTGTGCATTAATATAGCATCCCTCCCTCTCCTGTCCCGTTTACGAGATTTTTTCGGAAGTAAAAACTAAGCGAGAGATGATGCGCTGCTTCTCCCTCGTTTTCTCTAACTATAAACATGTTGCTCAGGCAGTAATCTGTTTATTATGAGTAAACATTCTGTAATAAGGTCACTGTCTGTCTGACCCCTGGCCTTATTAAACAGCAGACCCGCACTAGCCACAATGGAGGGCCCCATCGTAGCATTAAGAAGGGGGGTTTGGGAGCTGCGAGGGGCCTTGGGAATACATAATTTGATTGGTGCAAAAATTAGGGACTCTTCTGCAAAGGCATTATGGGAGAGTTCCTGGCGGGTCATTTTAGCTTCACTTCCTCCATATTTCTTAGCTTGATTAAAAATTGATCGGCAACGGCAATGTGAATATATTATTGGGGCCATTATTCACCCCTGACAGATAATTGGATGGTACACACAACTCTATTTTCTTTCAGGGCAATTCCATTGCTTGTGTGACTGGTGTATGGGTGTGTGGGGGGATGTGTGTGTGTGTGCAATGTAGACAGAGAGAGAGAGAAAAAAGGTAGAAGTAAAGAGTGAACAGTGGGTTGATAGATGAATTAACTGAAACCCTTTTCTTCTTCTTCTTCGACAGCGTAAGCCAATAAATCACCCTCTCTTCTCTCCTCTTTCCATCCATCCCTCCGTCTCCTTCCAACCCCGCTGTCACCAACTACGACCGTGTGTGATGGATGTGTTATTGAAACATCACGCAAAAAGCATATCATCTTTTTTTTTTTTTTTTTCTGGTAATCATTCATAATGTATTCTCATATAAATTTGGAACAGGGCCATAAAATACAATGTTAGATAAAAGCAACATGGATTGGGATTTGCTTTTTTTTCCCCCTCGGTTTGAGCTTAGACCCTCCCCACCCCCATCTCAGATTCATTTTTACTAAAGATTGAATTTTTAAGAAGAAAAAAAAGAAAACTGGAACTGTGGAGAATGTGTGTGAATAAGCCCGTCTGATAGCAGTTAGCTAGCATAGCCGCAGGCACAGATGGATATTGGAATGAGCAAAATGCAATGTCTGCTTGGCGGCTAATGCCATTTGCTATTTGCCCACGGCTTAGCTTGCTGCCATTTTCACGCCTTCTTAATGTCTTAAACTGCGTGAAGAAAGAGACGGGTTGCACAACACGGTGCGGACCACTCCTCTGAAAAACACTCGTATGTTCTCAGTGCTGCAACGTCTTAAGACTCTTTTGACTTTTTGCATTTTTCCATTTAAGCTAAAAATAAGATTGAGAATCCGGCAAAAGTTCTCACACCACTCAATCTTTCTTTACATTCATCACTTCATAGCGGGAAACTTCAATGTTTTTATTGGGATTTTATGCAAGAAAACACAAACATCCTAAAACTGTATGTTCCTCTTTTACTCTGATGCTCCTAAATCAGGGATTTAGGTACGTACTTCAGAGTAGTTTTGTGTGGGCCTTGAATGCAATTTAGAAATGCTTTAAGTGGTACTCCGGCAAATGGAGCTGATGTAATTGGAGACTTTTTGTGTTTTTTTTTTTTTGTATTTTCAAGAACAAATGTATATCTTAAAGAGCAGCAAAGACGTCTATGGAAACTGTAAGGAGTAACGGATCCGAACACAGGAAACATTTGAAGTTAACCTTTTCATGAACTTGAACAAAAAATCTAAAAAACAAAGGCAAAAATGCACAAAATGTCTCTAATCCTGTAATGAAACAGATTAAATGACTAAAACTTAATTTTGAAACCACAGGGTTCTTTTTAGTTCAATGTTTGACAGACCTGCTAATTGTTAATCAAGCCAACTCAACAGATCACAAGGATCTCTGGTTCTTTGTAAGGCAAATATAAAGAATTTAGAGTTTGCTTCAAACTTGATCAAAACTGTGAATACGCTGCGCTTATAAATCGCAAAGACAACCATTCATGACAGTCCAAGCAAAGCCAAAGGTTTGCCAAACCCAACGTCTTGTGCCAAGGCATTCGCAACAGAGGCACCCTTTCTTTTCATTGTTAAACACACTTCACTCTAAGTCGTGGCAGATCTCTCTACCCAGAGTAAGTCTTTATCTATAAAGGAAGTTGCACAAGTCCTTCTCATGTCCAAATCAAATTAGTAGCTATAATCTTACAGATCGAAAGGCCTCTCAGGAAATTATATGCGTCTGTAACAATATTTGCAGCCTCAGTAGCTCCGGCTTGATGCTTCCGGTGCTCTTTGCCCACTCCATCCCTTCATCCCTATATTCTTCATCTCTTCTTCTATGCATAGTAAATATATATTTCTTCTTTTAAATTTCTTCCAGACTCTCTGGATCTATACCTCTGTTTTTCTATCTTTTCTTGTGGTGGGCAGCCCCCTCCGTCCCCCCAACCCTCTACCCTTCCCTCCAAAAGACGGTTCTCTTGAGTGGAAATTACTGGAGGAGATTAATAACGACATTAGGCAGTAATGATGCTGCACCGAATGAAATATTTATTAAAGATCCCTCTGCTAGCAATTAGCATGGCATGTAATCGTTCAACACAAGAAATCAAGATGATTGTGCTGCAGTGCCCCAACCCCCTTACCGTTCTCCTCTCTGCCTCCAGTCTTTGCTCACCCAGCACGTCCCCTGCCACCATCACCACAAACATTTGCAGCCTCTTTCCACCCCACCCTGACGTGTTCTCTCCATGACAACAGTAGCTCGGGGAGGTTGTTGCGTCTACGTGGTTGTGTGTTGAGGGGTGCCAATGGGCCTGGGCATTCAGATCTTAATTAAAGATGCTCTAAAAGCTGGGGACGATACTCCGCCAGGCAATTACGCTGTCAGGGATGCGGACATCGGGAGCCTCTGCTGATTGGCTCCCGAGGACGCTGAAGACTGACCGCAGGCGCGTCGAGGAACGCTGCCGTTTTGCCTTTTGTTCCAAATTCCTGCCAAGTTTTCCAACGAGAGGGGAGAGCTTGTTATTAGACGATTGTCTTACACCTCAGAGCCCACGTCTTATGCCTAAAGGGACAGATTATTGCACCTTCTGTAGAAGTTTTCTCTCCCAGAGCTTTAACTCCACTAACTTTTTGAAAACTTTTTTTAAATACTGAAGCGATAAACCAGTTGAAAGTTAACAAGGCTTCTTTTTTTTTTGTTTTTTTTGCAGTTTGGAAGACACAATCACTGGCATTAAAGCAAGAGATCGCTCTCGCTACCTTCTTTTCCCAGAGGTGATAAAATTGTACGCCGAATCATTTTCAAGGATGATCCGCCCTTGAGGACGCGCTTGTTTGTGTTCAAACAACCGCGACCCCATTTTCAAGTGCCCATCTGAGAGGGACGATGGATGAATGGAGGTGTGAAGAGGATGATGCGGAAAATAGAGAGAGAGAGAGCCAGAGGGAGGAAAGAAAGAAGAGAGGGATGGGTGTGTGAAGGCGGAGGGAGTTCAGAGGTCAGACAATAAAAAGCGTCCGTTTATTGGCTACATGGCTAAACCTTGAGGAGCTCATCAGGGCGCTCATTCAGGCGTGCGGCTCGGCTAATCAGCTCTCAAACCAGTGTTTAGCCATGCTGATGCCATCCGCAGAGGGACGAGACATGGACGGAGTCAAAGGAAAATGATAATAGGGAGGGTGGTTGGGAAGAGCATGAATCAAAAGGTCGGTTAACGCCATAGTAGTTCACTTCACAAACGTCCAACAAAGGGTGACGGACTCAGATGGATCAATTTGCAATATTGCGGGCCGCGGCCCCCTTCCAACAAAGGCAGGACAAGAAGCTAGCACATTAAGTGATGCTCTTGTATAAACTTTGGTGATCAATAAACATCAGGGGTGGGGGGGGGGACACGGAGGGGTGTGATGGGCTCCGAGGGAAGAAAAGGAGAACAGACGAAGCAAATAAAAAGAAGAGAAGAGAGAAATGAGGGAGAGCAATCAATGACGGGGACAAAAGGAATGATGATTAAAGATAACACCGATATCTAAGAGTTCTTTGTTTAGCAAAGTTTGTGGCCGTCTCTCACTCGCATTCTTAATTAGATAGTTATCTTTAGCCCTTTGATAGATTAGATAAGCTGTTAATTAATCTTTGAATCTAATTAACTGGCGTGCTATTAAAAGCTTGGACTACATTGTTGTACATTTGATTATTAACGTCTTGAAATGATGCTCAGTAAAGAGCATGGCGGCCATTGCTCCTTTTGGCTGTTGACAGTTTCAAAAGAATATAACTAGAGTTAAAAAAAACATGTTGTAAGTCATTGGGTTTTAATAACAAATTGACAAATAAAAAAATATATATTCCATATACTGTCATTAAAAAAGCTGGTTTTCTCTTATAAATCTACACAAATAGTTTTCTTACAAAATCCTATACTAGTTTTGCAAGACCAACAGGTTTTCAGATGTTTTTACTTATTTAAAGCATCACATTTTTCATGATACCATATCTACACTTGAACAGACTTTTAAATTAAAAGATATTTTTAATAATTAGCACGCCAAAATTATACTAAGTTTAGCAAGTGCTTATTTCACAACTTTGCTTTCATTTATACAGTGGCAACAAAATAAGAATGTTATAGATTGTAGACAAAAATGAATGATTGCTAAAGACAATTTTCTACCATTTATATCACAGCCGTTTTGAGATAAAAAAACATGCGTCACTGTCTTAAATATGCATTATATTTACAGCATGCTGTGATCCAATTAGGTTTGTACAGTCTTGGATATTCCCTTGGCAATACTAACATGAGCATGAGTTGCTTTGCTGTCTCATCTCATGCAGTAACCCTACAATATTAAGTATTTGAATGTCTCTATGAGAGCACGTTTATTTGAGAAATCCCTGAAAATATTCTGAACAATTTATTTATATATATATATAAATAAATAAATTTTGGACCAATAGGGTGACAGAATAACATCAAATAATTAATAGTTCCGAAAAAGTTACAGAAGATAAAAACTGAGTTGATGTACAGAGGTAGAATTATTTCCTAACTAAATTCTTTGAACCACTTCACTTTGTCATGGGAGATTTTTTTTTATTCTGCCTACTTTAGTCAGGTTCTTGGTTTTACCCTCTAGTTTTACCCTCACCTTTATGTTGGAGTTCGGACTCCAACGTAAATGTCTGTCTGTGTGCTGTAGTTTCACTTCTGCTTATCTGAAACACTTCAGCTCTAATTAATTCTGAGGCTTTAGCTGGGACGTCAAGGTAAACAGATCTCATAAAGGATCGTTTCTCCATTTTCAGTAGCGCGGTTTCATGTTTTAGTCTTCCCCAATTGGACTTTTGTGTGCATGTGTAACTGGACCTGGTCCTGAGCCATTGTGTTGCCCGTGACAGAAGTCTATCCAGCATCCCGACTGCTCCACAACACACCCACACACACAGACGGAGGGTCTCCCGCTGGGATCAGGGAGCTTCATTTGCATTATGATGGCAGGCAGATTAAGTACATTCCACTGCACACTAAAGGGACTCGGAGCAACTCACCCAGTACACACTCTCTCCAACACATTTTGTCTTTGGGCCAGAAAGGCAGGCCTTGAACAAAACTGGTGCCCAGTGCAGAGTAACAATCCCATTACTCTCCCCGTCCTCTGCTGCCCCATCCTTCTTAAGGCCACAAAGCACGGGGACACGGACTGGTTCTAAACCACGGCACAGAGAGAGGAGGAGGACAGGAAAAGGAGGGGGTGAGCGAGAAGGAGGAATAACTCTGACAGGCAGCTAGAGGGACTAAGCTCATTTAGATAAATTGACATTCCCAGCTGAGATAAAACTAGCAATGATTTGTACAGTATCTTTAGGGGATAAAAGCCATTCTGTTGGATTTCATAAGGCCGGGGTGTCCTGGGATTTCATGGGCCTCCACAAAATGGTTTCAGCGTAGGGAGGCTGGAAGTCGGAGGCAGGATGATGGGGTGGGGGGACTCCCACAGGGGCAAGAGGAAGAAAGTCCCATATACTGGGGAAACAACACACGAGGAGGGCGAGAGGTGATGCCAGACTCTCAGTGTTTTAATCCACTGCTTGGTGTTCTGGTGTACACAGACAAAATTCCCACTGTGTAATCTGCAGAAGGACGTGGTAGTAAACACTTACTGTTTAACCTTAAGCTGTCTCAAAAACGTTGGTTGCTTAATTGTGAAAATGTGGTATTTTTACAAGGTGTCCGCACATCCTTAAATAGTCTTAAATTTATGCATAAAAATTCTGGCCTTCAAATTATCATATTGATATAAAAACATGTAGGTTGACCTTAAATACGTTAATCTCCGGTCTTAAAGTTAGTCATGGCAGGATTTAATCTTGTATGTACTTTTTTTTTTCTAACGGGAAAAGCAAGGGCAGCTAGCTAGCAGCCAATAAGTGGTTGCTAATATACCCTGCTAGCTGGCTAACGACAGGTAACTAGCTTGTAATTACCCTTGCTTAGGGTTACCAGATTTGGGTTTCTGAAAAGGAGGACACTTTTCTGTTTTGTTGGGGGGGGGGAGAGAGAGAAGTACTTCGTAATTGTTAGCGGGGGCGGGGGGTACTTCATAATTACGCACACATAATGCAACGTTATTGGATTTGGGGAGAAGTGCGTGACTAATTTGCAATACAAAGAAACCTGGAATGGAGTAGTGGAACGGAGTGGCAATGTAATCACAATGCACTGTAAGCTATATAATGTGTTTTGAGGCAGTTGACCAAAATCCCGGACGATTTTTAAATTCCCCCCGGACATTTTTTTAGGTCTGAAAAGTAGGACATGTCCGGGAAAAAGAGGACGTCTGGTAACCCTAGCCTTACTCCAACAGACGGGGATCAGCTCTGAACAGGCCTGGTAACGAGCCATTCATTTGATTCAGGTGTGTTGGAGCAGGGACGCATCTGAAAGTTGCAGGATGGTAGCTCTAGAGGACTGGACCTGAGCACCCCTGCTCTAACCGGTCCTGGTTTCAGATCCATGCTCAACAAAACTAATGCTAATGTCGCCACCTGCTGGCCAACGTTTTAACACACAACCTAGAAGCAGAGCGCCTCTTTTTTATTCATTGTAGTCATATTTCTTCAAAGAGGAAGCTTGATATTTGTTGACTCTGAATGCCAGAATGTTTTTTTAATTAAAAAAACACATCGTAAAAACACCATTCATGAGGACCTTTAGCTGTGTGTGTGTGTGTGTAATTTATTTTTGCTTTATTGACAGACTGGCTGACCCAGGACAGACCTGCAAACTCACATCTTTGAAGTGCTGCTGTTTTCCTTTAGAAAACTGAGTAAGAACTCAACAGAAGCTGCAGCCAGGCTGTCAAACTCAACCAGCTGGTCAGAGTCCAGCCGTCTGCCACCATCCTGCTGAAATAACCCAGTAAAGTTGTTTCCTCAGTGGGATCACGTCTCCCTGTTGTTTCATTATGAGCGACGGCAGCAGCAATGCCTCACCTCCTACACAGAGACATGATGAGCAACATCCACGGATCTGGTGACAATTTTCATCTGGGCAATATTACCTTCTGTTCAGGACAGAACAACAAGCTTATCTTGTTGTTCTTGTTCAGCTGTGGCCTGGAAAACTTTTCTGCTGCTTATTTTCATGCCCATCATCTCCTGTGGTGGCAAAGAGCAACAGAAAGTTGCTGTTGACCACTGTTACCTGGTGAAGTTGGTGTCTGATTCACAGCGTCCACTATCTGGTGCTAAAGATTCATTTCAGTGAAGTTTGTTTTTAACAGTCCAAACTGCATTTGGGCATTTCTAATTCAAAATATTCCATATTTACACTGGTCAGAATCTGATATGAGTAGCCAGTCAAACTCAACCAGCTGTTGACAGCTAACTAACTATGTGTGTGGAATTTACTTCTTTAACCTAGTTAAAAAAAAAAAAAAGTTAGTTCCACTTACTGCACAAATTTTTAGTTTAGAGAGTAAAACACCACTGACATTACCTGGATGACTTTTTGTCATATTTAACATGAGGAACATGAAGCCTTTGTGGTTTAGTTCTTTCTAGATCTTATATAATTAATATTCATTTAGACTTCCTGCAATGCATATTTAGCAGTGGTAAGTCTGTCAGCTCTACTTTCAGTTGTGTTTGGTGGATGTTTTTATATCAACCGACTGACTCTGGAATCCTCTGGAACAGTCTGACCTCAGTGACTTCCCAACATCAAATTCCCTCCTAAAAATCCTGCATCTTGTTCACAAAGCTCTGCCTCATTTCTTTGCTCATGCAAGACACAGAAAGCCACACATCTGTGAAGAAATATATTTTCTCAGAGAAAGAAGTCAAAACCAGATCAATACGACAGAAGTGAGGATTCGTCGGGGGAGTTAACAGTACGTCGGATCAATAATCATAGCTTTTACGCACATTTAGTGTTCATAAATGCACTTGTTTAGTTTAGGATCAATCATGCAAAACACTTACAGACAGCAGCTTCCACATACATGCAGGTCATTGGATCCCAAAGTTAAAAAGACAAAGACGGAGATGCTGAGAGGAAGACGGAGATAAAACAGGATCAACAAAGTGAGGAGAGTTAGTAAAACAAAGAGCAGCAGGGGGAAAAATATCTTAAAAAAGGAACAAACAGGGTCAAATAAGATCTTTATGCTTCTTGTTCTTTGGTTATCAGACATCAGTGCTCATTGATAGGAACACTGACATCTGCTGAAAGAGCTTCCATCTAAAGCTGTTGATAAAACCAGAGAAACTGATTCCTATCAGTTGTAAACACTAAGAGGAGGTCAGCTGCAAATGTCTGACCGCTGCAAGATATTAGCTGCATTCCCACCCAAAGCATTAAACAGATACTGAGATATGAATATGTGTGATTCAGATATGTCTGGCTGCATTAACTGTGTTCTTTTAACAGAACAAAATTATGAAAAGTTGCAAAGTTACAAAAGGCTGGAAAAATATCCACGCTTGAGAGAAGCACCAAATTATTGTTCTCAGAATTTAGATCAACATTTTTGTTCAAAACTGATTCAGTTTATGTTTGTCTGGTTTACAACAGACAGAAAATATGGAATACTTTTGGAGGATGTTCAGTTAGTTTATTTTTTGTCTTTATTTATTTTTGCTAATTAATGGAAAAGAACAAAAATGTTTTTCTATTTTTACCAGCTGAGTAAAACACACCTAAATAAACACATATCCAGGTGTGTGGTACATTTTAGATCTCACTTCCACATCAAGACATAAATAATGGAGGCATCCAATAATTTGCATTTGAAAGAAACAAGAAAAGAAAAAAAAATCTAATTGGACAAATGTTGCAGACCTTAAAGAACGGTCATTAAATACTTTAAACGCTATGATGAAATTGCATTGACAGTTAACTGTTTTTTATTTCCTTTAATCTGGGAACCGGTGTAAGGAAGATGACATTTCATTTGTGCTTACAACATTTTAACTTCTATGAAGTTAGAAATATTTAGAAGTTGAATAAATTTAGTGCTATGTCTCAATTGTTTTTGCTGTAGATTAAAACAGACTGAAAAAGCAATCCCAGCTATTGCGATTGTGCAGCAAAGACAGGAACTGTAGACAATATTTTTGCTCCTTAAACCACCCAGATTTACATTTGTGACTGAAGAGTTTCAAAAATAAAATCTGAGACGAGTTGAGCAGTCGAAGCCGCCGTATTTTAACTCTTCACTCAGAACTGCAGAGGAAATCAACTGCAAAAAACCTTCTGAAATGTTTTCTTGTTACATAGACCTCTCTGTACATTTACTGAGTTGTAACAATTGGAATAATGGCTGATCAGGTGGATCTGTTCTCAAATTTCTTGCGATCTAAAAAGTAAAATGTTTGTGCTGCTGTGAAAGAAAGAAATCCTCATAGCAGTGGAAGACCAGCGGCTAGTCATTGCAGCTTATTTAAAATAACTCAAACTGTTTTTACCTCAGTGGGAGACACTATATGAGCAGATATTAACGGTTCAGGCTTTACTGTTACGTCTGCTGCAGTTTCAGATCTTCTTCCAAACAACTTCAGGAAAGAAGAGCACAGAAAACCTTAACAAAATCCAACTGTTTACCGACTGACTTAGGTTCTGCATTTAGATGTACATTTTTTGAGAAAGAAGTTTTGGGGTTTTTTTGTTAGTTTTTTTTTTTTTTCCTAACATGAGAAACCTTCAACGGTTTCTCATGTGTCGATCCTCTCCGACACGGAGAGGATTGACAGACTGCAGGCTGTCAATCTATCAATCTGCCAAGAAGTCATTTTATTTAGTTATTAAGTAGATAAAGTTACTTACAAAGTCATTTTGTCTAGTTTCTGGTGCAAATATTTTAATACACTTGAAATAAGACAGAACTAACTTACTGGTAACAAAGCACTAGTTCCACCAGCAAATTATTCCACCTATAAGAAAACATTTTTCCCATGTTACAAATGAAATAATCTGGCAATGGAACAAGTACTTTTTGTATGAATATTAAGGAATTATTAACTTAAAACAAGCTCCTGTATCTTACTTGGAAGTTAGTTTTGTCTTATTTCAAGTGTGCTAAGATGCTTGAAAATCTTAGCACTTACCAAAATTACTTGGTAACGTTTTGTTTTAAAGCTGTTTTAAACTGGCATTCATCAGATAATAAAAGCTACAACTGGAAGTAAAACACTGACTGCTCATAACCGCTCCTGAGAACCCCCACAAGAATATAAAAACTCATTTGAGTGGAGAAATCTTTAGGCTGCAGTGATTTTGGCTGTTGTCATGTACTTGAAGCTGAATTCACACAGAAACATTTGTTCCCCTGACTGACGGGAATGAAAAGAAAACCAAAGAGTGGAATGACAGCGGATCTTGTGGTGCTAGTCACTTAGGTTGAGGACATCCTAGGTCGAAACAGAAACAGCATGCAGCTCTGTTTTCAGACACAGCGACGACACATTCAGGTCAGAGTGATTCTGCTCCGGTTGCATGCGACAGCAGCACTGCATGCAGACGACACATTCCTTTATTTCACCACTTTAACAAGGAGGGTTGGGTTGTGTGGAGAGAAATAAATTTAAAAAAAACAACAACAACTTTTTCTTTCAAATATTTAGAAAACAATTCAGTTTGGTAGCAACAAAATAAAACAAAATCAGTAAATGCATCTTTGTCAGAATCAAATGTACAAGAGGAGACGGTTAAGAAACCAAATATGAAATTACAATAAATGTACAGAGTTTACAGCTTCCAGCTAGCTGGGGTTCGCTCGCCTGCGCTTGTTGGGGCTTTGTCCCGGATCAGCTCTCAGCTCTCTGTACTGCATCTGTCCATCAGCAGAGAGAGAGAGGGGGAGGGAGAGAGAGAGAGGGAGAGAGAGGCATGAATTCTGACATGTTCATCATGAGCCTTACTGCTGCCGACATGGCTGCCGTACCCACCATTTGAACATCTGACGGTACTCTGGACAGGAAGTCCAGAAGCTCGTTGTTTTCGATCATGTATGGATCACGAAGCTTCTTAGTGAACTTGTTCACACCTGTAGAATTCAAATTCAAAATGACTTTATTCATCCTGAAGGGAGATGAAATGTTGTAACTCATTTAAACTCTAAATCTTAGCGAGTTATTGGAGGTAACTATGACGGCTGTGGGCAGGAGGGAGTAGACATGTAGGCCGGTCGCAATAACAAATTTTGCTGGACAATAAATTGTTCCAGAAGTTATTAATAATTAATAATAATTAATATTGTTGTTTTGAGACCATTTTTAAGTAATATAATGGTAATGGCATAATAATAATGCAAGAACACATTCTAAAAAATCAAATTCTAATGAATATTAACACTGGAACTGGAAGACTTCTTAAATATCCAAAATAAATAACCCAAACAACAAATAAAATGAATTTTAAAGTCGTAAACAAAATTGCCCTCCAGAAAAAAAGACTAGTTGAGACCAAATTGAAGATTTTATTATCCAGTTTATTAGTAGAAAGAGATAAATGACAAATCATGTCAATGTAAATGGTTGATTTCATTGTAATTTATTGATTATTGTGACAGGCCTATAGAAATAACCTATATAACCTGGTAGAAAGGATTTACAGCGTGTCATTTTTAAAACTGATAAATTATTATTTTTTAATAAGAATGAATCTCCTTTATAATTTTGTCATCTTTTAGAGAAGCTTCTCTCATTCTCTATCAGTAACAAGCTTCTTAAATCTACCAGGGTTATGAATAATGTGGGTGGAAACCAGATGTTTACATACATTGCATAAAAAAACACAACCATTTTCTAACTGTCCGACTTTAAATCAGACACTTTTCTTCTTCTGTCAGTCAGGATGACTAAAATAA
Organism: Brachyrhaphis roseni; assembly: GCA_903066815.1. Lineage (NCBI taxonomy): Eukaryota > Metazoa > Chordata > Actinopteri > Cyprinodontiformes > Poeciliidae > Brachyrhaphis > Brachyrhaphis roseni. The sequence goes on from CAEFZY010074053.1 coordinate 55,691, forward strand.
GAACAGAGATTCTTTAGACGTTAACTTTCTAAATAAAGTCAGAATTTTACCTACTTGTGTTTTTGATTTTTCTGTATTTTGTAAAATGGCTTTTCGACTTTATGATTTCAGTCAAACAATTTGAGCTTCTCACACCTGCTTGTTGGAATTTTGTCCCGTTCCTATGATGGAACAACAACTGTGGGACTGAGACCAGGTCGGTCTGAATGAGGCTTTGCTCTGTAGCCAACTTGGAGTGAATGACAGTTCATGATAAAGCAGTGAGTGGATCGGGACTTGGCAGACTGGGGTGGTGGTTCCCCTGTTCAAAAAGGGGGACCGGAGGGTGTGCTCCAATTATAGAGGGGTCACACT
>CAEFZY010074056.1:0-26996 GCA_903066815.1 Brachyrhaphis roseni
AGTGTTGCTTCCTAAGTGGACAGTTTGATTTCACAGAAGTTTGATTTACTTGGAGTTATATTGTGTTGTTTAAGTGTTCCCTTTATTTTTTTGAGCAGTGTACATTAAGAATGAAGAATCACATTGAAAGCAGGTGCAATAATCAGAGGATTGGGAACAAGCAGGCAGACTAATAGGAAACACTTTACACACTAGATCAGGGATCCTCATTTTCAGTCCTCCAGGCTCGGTGTCCTGCAGGGTTTAGATGAATCTCTGCTTCAACACACCTGAGTCAAATAATCAGGTCATCAGCAGGATCCTGGAGAACTAGTCTGCATACTGAGAAGGTAATTCAGTCATTTGATTGAGGTATGTTGAACCAGGACACATCTAAAGGTTGCAGGACACCAGCCCTCGAGGACAGAACTCGAAGACCCTTGCACTAGGTTATTGTCAAGTCTTTTCCTGTGGGTTTACAGTTCATATGTGTCTAAGAAAAATAAAGCAACATGTAGCAAGAATAAACCTTGACACATATTTGCTTAAATTATGACAACTACTAAATACAGGAAGATCTTTTGTAACAATTATAAGCAAATTAGCCAATAGAGAGGAAAACAAATATCTAGATGCACCATACCATCTAGCTTATCTGTTTTGATAGAAGCTGACTGAAAATCAAGCGTTCTTTGAAAAAGTTTTTCTTACACTAATTTCAGATCATTTATAAATCAATAAGAGGCATGTTATTCATGATCTCTAACCAACAATGTGTGAAATGCCATTGCATCTTACAAAATGCATTTCAGGTTAGCCTTTGCAGATTACGACATAACTTTGGAACTAAGTCTTTGGGCAAAAAGTGCTGAAATTTGTTAGTCATGAAGCAAGAAAAATGTCAGAAATCTGCTGCCAGTGTAAAACTGAGTCGACCGCAGCTCCTTACAAATCCATAGGTGAGCATCTATCTGTTATGCACCAGAGCATTAATGGATTATTTAAGCCTGAAAGCCTCCAAAAACACTGGGTGTATTCAAGCGTAAGGTTTCTTTTTGTCACTATGGAATGCCTCATTAAGCACCGGTGATTGTTAAATGTAGAGAAAAGCCGGAGGTAAGGATGATATGAATTAATTATCCAATTCTCTGCTGCCTTTCACAAATATGCATCAAATTGAAGTTTAATGTCAGTTATTTACTAATGCAACGTTGAGTTGCTATTTATAGAGTTTAAATTTGTGAAACATCTTAAAACATTGTATTAACAAGCATTTTAAATCTACACAGCAACACAACAGTAAAGTGCAAAGTAACGGGGTGGATGCTTGCTGCCATGGCGGTAACATCTTATATGACCTTGTATTTTAGACATATATACTGTTCACAAGTCCTTACTGTAGTCCTCAGTCACACACACAGAGTTTTACACTGATTTCCTTCCAATGACATTAGACTGACCTACTCAGTTAAAGCTGCAGGTTATAACTTCAGCATTGGCTGCAGGGTTTATGGTTCAGCCACCACTCCCTCGGCTCCACATGCTGACATGCCATGTGTCTGTCAGAGGTTTGTGATTGCCATATTTGTGTCAGTATTGTGTCCTTTCATAAATCTGAACTCATTATAATGATGTTATGTGAATATACTTACAGTAAGCTAGTGCAGCACCCTCTGGCTTTGTCTTGTCATTTTTCTTCAGAGTTCTTTAGCCATGTTTTTAACGAGTGTTGAAAACTGCTGTCTCCCCAAGGGCTTCCCAACTGTGCTTCTCGCACAGCTGAGCCATATCCATTTAAAGAGAAAGAACAGTCAAAATTAAAACTTTGGAAAATACTCTGCTCCTTGGTGTTTGGACAAACTGTCCTGTCCGGATGCTGCTGAGGACCGAACCCAGACAAGGAAGCTAGGAAGATGGCGAAAAGGGAGAACCACCAAGTGACCAAACTGAAGAATACGGAGGATTGATTTCTGAATGCAACACGGGTGCGTAAATGAGCAGATGGGATGCGAGTATAAAAGAGCAGAAAACTGAGGTACTCTGGCAAAATCAACACTAGTGATGAAGAACACAAAGAAAATTAAGCTTTAGATGGAACAGTATGACCAAAATAATCAAACTAAACTCAAAGTCCAACGTGACACAAACAGAGCATCCCTTGAAAATATTGATCTACCATCACTTTATGCTGATAAATGTTGAAAAATCCAATTTATTATTTAAAGTTTTAAAAAATATATTGAGAAATAACAGTTTTTAGTAGATTTAACAATACAAAAATAATTTCAGTTCTCTAAAAAATGTTATAAAATACAATTGTTGCAAAAAAAAAAAATACTATAAATAACAATATTTGTACCTTAACAGAGAACGTATTTCTTTGTCCCATAGTTTTCCTATTTAGGCACCAAGTGGAAAGAAACGTAAAACAAGAAATCTATTTTCTATTTTCCACTTACACTGCTGCTGTACTATTATTTTAGATTTACACAGTCAGAGTAAATATTTGATTTCAGTTGTGAACTTTAATCAAGCTCATGGCTGATGTATTACTATTACTATCAATAATTTGAATTTGCTTCATCCAGGATTTAGTTACAAAATCCTTGTTGAAACAGCGTCTTGCTCAGAGCACTGAAAGCTTCTAATAGCAATATTTACATGTGTTATATTTAGGACCAAGATACAGTGACTGATAAACACTAAATCACTCTTTTGTAAATTTTATAAGCAGGGTCATGACCCTCCTTATCAAGATTTTGTCCCATCAACCAGAATTGAGCAAAGAAAAGAGATTCATGTTTTACTTGAGATGAAATGCTTTTATGTTGCCTTCAGTACATAACAGGAAGAGCAGTACTTCTCCCCTCAATTAGCTTTGTGTCACTATGTGAAAATCCTTGTGGAGAATTAGCTTTTGATCATGCCTAGTTTTGTCTAATTAAGGAGGCCAAATATTGATGGCTCTGTGTCTGTATTTAGCCCCCTGCTGCCCAGCGGTTCCATTATTCATGACACTCTATCTGTAGTTTCTTCTCATTAGGTTATCCTCGGTGCTTTATTTTAAGCTGACACATGGTGATTAGAACCAGATGAAAAAGAAATTACACACTACTGCATTAATCTGTGTAATCTTGCGATATGATCACACAGAAATATTATCCATTTAAGCCAGTAAGAGTCTCTGCTTGGGTTTAAATAGCCCTGCTGCAGCATTAGTACTTATGAACACAGTGCAAAAGTATCCACACCACTTGGATTTTTGACTCGTTATTTCACATTGCACCTACTAAATGTCAATGTATTTCACTGGAGGTTTATGTGCTAGATAAAGTCAGAGCAGCACACAATGGTGCAGTGAAGGAAAAATACTTATGATTTTCCAATGAGTGGTGAAGAAGCAGGCAACAGTTGTTGTACGCAGAATCTTTCCCTTCTCAGCATCTGATGCTTGTAACTCATTTAATGTAGTCGTGGTGACCTGGTGACCTTTCTCACTAGTCTCCTTCTTATCGCGCGGCTCAGCCCGATTTAAGCAGATTTACACATGTGCCATGTTCTATTTCTTGATGATGGATTTAACTGAATCCCATGAGATGTTAGATCCATCCCCTGACTTCTACTTTTCAATAACCTTTTCTCTGACTTGCTTGGAGCTTTATTTTGTTTCCATGCTGTAATAGTAGCCAGTTTTTTTTACTGTCAGTTCAGTCACTGATCACTTAGGTGATCTCCATTCACCTCAATGTGAAACAACCGTAATTCCCAAACTATTGAAAATACCTAAATATAAGAAACACCTACCAACCTTAACAAGATTAAAAGTACTATATTGGCCACAGTTGTCTATAAGCCACAAGTATCCAACTTGTGGCTTAACACTGGGCCATATACTCAGAAAAATGTTTAACTTTTACTAATATGTACTGGTGACACACATAAAAATTTACAATAAAGTCATTTTTTCTAAAAAATTAAGTAGCCTACTGGGAAAAGTCATTAATCGCTATCTTCGTCTTCCTCCTGCGCACTAGAACCACAAAAGTCGCCTTCTTCAGTATTCAAATTGAACAGCCTCACACACACTCAGTCTTCCTTTCATTGTTGCTGTCAATGTCACATTCGTCTTCAGGCAAATCTGCCCTTTAGCCTGTGCTGTCCTCTTCATCATGCAGCGTTCCAGTCTTTCAAAACCCACTGTTTAAGCAACAGTGCTCAAAGCATGTAAAAAAAGAAGAAAGAAGAAGAGGCTTATAGTTTGGAAATGAAAGTACTATCAGCAATCCAGTAGACCTCTGATGAATTAGGCCAGTACCTTAGAAGCTCCCAAATGTCCCATGTTAAATCCACCCAAATGTCCATATGTCCCATGTTAAATCCTCCCATATGTCCATATGTCCCATGTTAAATCCTCCCATATGTCCATATGTCCCATATTAAATGCTTCATGTTAAATCCTCCCATATGTCCTTATGTCCCATGTTAAATCCACACAAATGTCCCACAATAATATATTATTACATAAATATCTATAGCATTTTGGTGCACTCTTCAGAACAACTCTGGTCTTAAATTTTTCTGATTCATGTTCAGTGTGCCACACACATCTCAAGTAGCTTGTTTCTTTTTTTAATAGGCTGAATGTCGGATGAAAAGCCACCTTTGATACTTAAATAGGTGCAAATATGACCATAAGGCAATGAAGGTTCAACAAATAAGCATGATTTTTGAATATTTTGGTGAAATAAGCAACACATTGTTTGTTTTACTATGTCACAACTTGGAGATATGCAACTGTACATTAGACAGTTGGTTTTAATCAAATTATATGACTTTATCTGATATTTTTAAGGGTTAGGGCTAGGGTTATATTTTTAGCAATGATAACATTAGGCTGAATATTTTATTGCGAAGGTCATAATCATGCAACTGTCGTCTGTGACATCTGACACATATCTAACACTGCTTTGCCAGCTCTCTCCTTACACCTGTCACCCCTTTTTCAGCTTCCTATGAAAGGTTAAATAAAAGATGAAAAAAGGAGGCTGACATCTGATGGAAGTGAAACCTCAGGGTATCATTCATAACTCTACAGAGCGTCACAGCTGGCAGTCTCTGTAGATGGTCTCACTCAATACTCAGCGCACTCTGCTGTGGAGGTGTAATGATCGAACACAGAAAATTCTCTAGCATGTTGAAATACATAGTAAAAAGAGCATCTTCCTGAGATGTCAGCTTGCGGAAATGCCAGAAACACTGTGGACGGAGATATTTTTAACAAAGGAGTTTAAATCCCATGTGCCATGTCGTGCTCTGATATTTTGTAAGTCATTTAACATTATTCTTTGTAACATGGTGCAAATTCAAGGCTAAACTTGACTACCACTGCACAGCAATATCTTCTTGTTAGTGAGTTTAACTAGAAACCATGCAGCATTCTTAATTTCCCTCCAGTTTCAAAGCAGTCCCCGTACTTTGAACCCACAGACAGAGGATGCCTTTTTTCCTGCAGCATTATCCTTGTGCTTACAACTTTCTGAGTACTGCAGTCATATAGTTTGACTGTGTGGGCGAAATTTACAATATTGATGCCTGTTAGATATACATACCCTGACACAAGGTACTGCTCAAGAAAGTTTCTGAGTAAAAATTACACGGAAGCATCTAAGTTGCAGAAATAACCTCAGCTGGTTGAGAAATTTAAATATTTCATTATACAGAATAAATGCATCCTTTATTATGTCGTTTTAAAAATAGTCGATCAAATCATATGCACTTGCATGCTTAGAGGAAATTGTGGATTGTATGATTTAAAAAATTTTACAAGTAGACATATAAACCAGAGGATAAGTAGAATTTTGCCTTTACAAAATAATTAGCAAAACTATTCATATTCCTTGCAAATTTCTGAATATTTTATTATCCAGAAACTCCAACATATTTTACTGAGATTTCACATAAAAGACTGCCACAAAGAGCATTATTGTGCCAAAGAAAGTATTCAGTACCTTTCGATGTTTTAACCTTTTATTGTTTGTACAAATTATTATTATTTTTTCACATATTTTAAACATTCTAATAAAGGTGTAGAATTGTATAATTCTAATGTGAGGACATTTGAAAAAAACGTCTCAAGTCAAAGGGTGTAAATACTTTATCCAGGCACCCTTAAAATGGGATAAATAATCACTTGATCCTCTTCAACCCAGACAGCATACTGGCACCTAGAGAACACATAAATGCCTTTGTGACACACAAATCAACTAAAAAATACAAAAGCTCACGTTCGCACCTCAAACAAAGGCGACAGGTGCTCAGCCACAGTATGAGCGAGAAGCATCTGAATGAGTAGAAAAGGCTCGCACACAATAAACGAGCCGGCGGTGGAGTCCTGCAGTGTGAGGGCCTTTTTGTTCATTTGGATGCTTTTCATACAAACCACTCAGTCAGTCAATTACATAGATTTTCCACCTGATCTCATTTGGCTACATCTATGAAGCCCACCTGTCTGCAGAATCAAGTTTCTTAATTTCAACCTTAAGCAAAACCAGAGAACTGTCAAAGCACTTCAGGGACAAGAGTTTCATCTGGTTAAGGTGAGAACTTATAAATTTGTGCTAGTGAGACAGCACTGAACTACCCATGGATCAGTATTGGAAGGCTCCCAGTGGTAGCAGGTAGTGAGTTTCTGTAAAGAGAAGTGGGGCAACCCCTCTCAAGATGAGTTTAAGCCTAGACATTTTTCCTCAGTCTGTAAAAAATGTGTGCTTAAAGACAGTGTGGTTATGTTGGCCTCACATTGGCATTCACCTCATAACTTTCACAAATAAGATCAAGAAAAAAGTGCTTAGGAAAAAAAATTCTAGGAGGGGATTTTACATTCTTTTAACATGTAACTACACATCCGTCCCCACCTTGTTATCCACCAGAGGCTGCTGTTGCGTCATTAAAAGCCCAATGGCACAGATCCCTCTTTTACACACCTTGGAATGGTTAATATAAACAGCTGGCCTAAGATGTAGTAAAGAGAAGATATAAATACATGCAGACAGAGTTACATCGCAGCGCCTAAAAGAGAATCCCCATGTTGGCTGCGTGCAGTTCTATTTTTCATTTGTTGACTTCTCAGTGAGAAAACCTTGAGTTTAAATTCTATTACTACAACATTGCTATGAGAAGTGTTAACATTTCTAGTTACAAGGTTATCCAGCTCTCCCTGTTGTCCTTGTAAATTCATCACCTGCGATTGAACATGCATAAGAAATGTGTCGTTTATCACATTAACTATCATTCAACTTGAGGTTGTGAATTCTGATTCCCTAAAACTACTCATTTATTTGTTTGCTCAGCTGCACATTTGGAGGATGGTTCTGAAATTCTGTTGCCGATATTTGCTTCTTTTCAAGGCCTCAAATCACCTGTGGGTTTTCTTTGTCATTGAGTCCTGAAATAAAAGGAAGTAATTTAATCAGAGGATCTTCAACATTCAGAGTAATTGTTAAATTATTTTTCTTGCAATATTATGCCCGGAAGTGCATTTTAATTCACACAGAAGTATATGTTCTCCAAACAACATTTTTGTGTGAAAGTGTGCTCCAGCTTTGGCAGGAGGACATGAGTCATATTTGCCAAAAATACACATCTTTGAAGTCGGAACTGGCCTAAGGAGAAGTAGTTTTCCCTCAGACGAGTGCAGTCATCTGTGGTTGAGCAACAACTGCATGTCTCATTGATATGATCTGAGAAGCAACACAAACAAACTCTGCATTCCCAATATTTCACTTTCGTCTCAGGCCTGTGGTTCTGATGGCAGATCAAACTGCGGCTTATTAGACTTTCTGTTTCTGTTCTGCTCAGTCATGAAGCGTCACGTCCGCTGCCCATATTTGGATATCAAGTGTTATCTTTATTAGTAGTTTTAATGCATAAATCAGGATTGCCAGGAGCAAGTACTCCCAAATATAAAAGGCAAAAGAAAATATTTTGGTTTGATCAGCTGCCAGGTTAAATATAGCAACATTTACAAGCCCTGTGAAAAACATAATGTTACACCAAAAAGATCAATACGTTTTCTTTGAATTTGATGTGATAGAGCAACAACAAAGACTAAAAGGAGTACATGAAAAGGATGTTTTTTCACAGTTCTGTGCAAAGAAAAATCTGAATAGTGTGGCATGTGTTTATGCCTCACTTTACTCAGCCCATGCCTCTAAATAAAATCCATTGCAAACATCTAAAGTAAATAGAGTACACCAGCGTGTAATTTCTTCAAAGCATAAATCCAACTTTTCCTCAGAAGTTTGTTAGAGAACATTTGTGATCAAGCAGCATCATAAAAAATAGTCAAACCTGAATGAAAGATGGATTAAAACAAATACAGAGGAATCCTGGAAGAAAACCTACTGGGAGCTGCAACAGACAAAGAAAGGAGACTCGGGCGGAGGTTCACCTTGCACCAGGACAATGGTCCTAACCGCACAGCCAGAACAACGATGACATGGTTTGGATCAACACATTTTGTATTACTCCCATAAGATTATCTGTGGCAGGACTTGCAAGTTGCTCTTCACAGATCCTCTCTTTCCAAGAAAGAATGTGCAAAGCAGGTGGACCACCAGGTGTGGAAACCAGGAGGAGAAATAGCTGAAAAGCAGCAGTAATTGCTGTAAGATAGGGTAATACAAAGTATTAAGTTAGAGGGATTGCATAGAATTATTCAGATTTTTTTTTTTAAATAAAACAATATGTCATAATAACAAATTGTCCTTCTTCCACTTCTAACATTTTCAACATTTATTTCAAGTTGCTCACATTAAAAGTGTGTGGTTGCTCTACATGCATACTGTAAGGCTACTGCCAGGTTGTCCAAACAAAAAAAATAATTTTTTTTACATCCAAAAAAACGGATAGGGCAGACTTGTGGTATCGTGCATGTCTGTTTAAAAATTTACTTGACCAAAAATAATGTGACATAAAATTATTCGTAGCATGGAGATAATTATGCACAGCATCTACGTGGGAATAAGGAAGAGAACCTATCTCTGTGAAAATGTTATAGTGACTTCTTTGAGTAAGTGTAACACTATGATGCTGTTTAATAAATGCTGCTTATTTCAGTTGCTACTTATTTGTCTCTCTTTATTCTTTCTGTTTCAGTCAGAAATGTTTGGTTATTATCCTTCCTCTCCATTAGTGCAGTTTTGATGGCATTTCTCTAAACATTTTGGGACTTTGTGGTTTCTAGTTGAAGCACTAAAGAAATGTTGTTATACATCCACTCAGTATCTTATATGCAACTTTTGATTTGTCATATAAAGGCTACTTTGATCATTTTCAAAGAATCTAAACTGCACTTGACCATCTGTAGTTCAACATTATAAACATGTGCACATGGTAAAACCTTAAATTAACAATTCTGCATAAAACTTTAGATTTAAGGAACCTTTATTCTTTGCCCATGAACCCTCAGACATAGAAAACATTTTCAATACTATCTTTTTAAACATGGATTGAAATATTCCAGTGATTATGAATGTTTTATACCAAAGTTTGCTATTAGTTTAGCATTTATTTGAAAATCGGATTCTTAGATTTGTTTAAATTCATTCCTCCTATTATCAGATAAATCTTTTTTCAGTTCTTTTTTCAGAACGGGGTTCATTGGGACTGACTGTTTTTGTTCAGAATAATAACCATTACTCTGTGATTTAACTAAAACTTGAACTTAAAGAAATGTACAGAGAAATTTTCAGTAACTCTCATCTGGTCCCACTTTATTTTACTTTATCGAGTGAATTAACCAACCTCTGCTCTCTCTGGTTCATACTGTTCTGATTTCAGATATATCAAAGTATATCGCTGCTGAGCTTGTTCCTGTAATAGATGTGCAGATATGCATACAGAAGTGTGATTCACTGAATGATGGTGCAGTCTGAACGAGGCGACCTTGTAACTCCTGGGGCTGCTTGACCCAAATTCAGAGCTCCATTTTCCTGTGAAGGGTACCACACAGGCACAGTGTGCACAGTAGGAACAGGGTTTTAGTGTTTGTATCCTTCTTCATTTAAAAGAGGTTACTACCTCCATAACTCTACAAGCTGATCTGTGATGGTGGTCAGTATGTTCCTAGTAGATGGTTTGGACATGACTTAATCTGCTCTTCTTACTGGAAATGTACCCAGATGGCGATAAATGGTTTTCTGCAGATTTCAAATTTTGTTGTTGTGGTTTTGATTCCCAAACTTTTCGCAAACTGCGATAGAAGGAATAAAACATAGATAACAAAGGATTCAGGAAAACTAGGCTTGTTGCTGCATGGCCACAGTTTCACACAAAGGTTTTATCTATCCCACATGAACTCCCTTCTCATTCATCGCTAACCCCTCCTTCTTTTCTTTTCTCCCCACCCGTCCTCCAGGGATACACCTGTCGCTCGGGTCATGGCAGCTCGCTCTCCAAATTTCGGGGGATTTCCAAAGACAAGGAGCAAAGATGATTCTCTTCTGGTAACCGATCACAAAACACTACAATGTAAGTTCAAATTACTCTTTGTTTTCTTCTTTGACCTTAGTCTTTTTTTGCAAATAATGGTACTCAAATAACAAAATTCAGCTCAAATGACACTTTAATTTGGTGAAACTTTGAAAATGCTTAGTGACCGGATCTTTCAGGTTTAATTCATCTCAGCTGGAGGAAATTTATTTAGAGCATTAAAGGAGTAAAGCAGAGGCTGTCTGTGTACAGACTCCTCTTTCTCATGACATGTTAGGGCTGTATTCTTGTTTTATGGATGCTCATATTTGAAACAATTATGTTTTATGGATTTGAAAAAAGAGATATTACATTAAATCTAGTGGTTTGAAAGTGGTACTGTTTTCAAGGTCACAGATTTAAAAAAAGAAAAAAACTATACTTATGGTCAAATGAAACAACTAAAGGATAAAAAATTTAAAATTGAAACAGAAACTGCACAACAGTTCAGGTTAAAAAACATCTTCAGGGATTACAGATTTCTTTGAGCTCTTCATGCGTCTACAGGTCAACCATATCGGTATGAAAAGTTTACCTTTTACTCATTACAATTTTACTTATTACTATGTCTGCTCAGTTATGGTGGGGCAACAACAAACAGTTTGTTGTCAGCTGTCAAAGCCAAACTAAAGGAAACAAATACATTCACGTTTCTTTCAGTTTTGTAATTTTTCTAAATCGTCATTTATTTGTTTGTCTTGATCTGCGAGGGACTTATGCTTTCAGGTGGTGAGACGGATAAATAAATGAGTTGTTTTAAGTTTTGAAATGTCAGGATATCACATAGAGTTATAAAATGACAACATGAAACATGTTCATGTTTGACTTTTAGACAAAGCAAAGAAAAACACAAAAGCTTTATGCATGTTTGAGGACAATAAAAGTGGTTCTCATGATCCTGAAGGGTCCTGGTAAACCAGAACCTTACCAGTTTCCCGACTGTGCAGCTCAAAGTCTGTCCCCTGTAAGCAAGTCCCACCTGTTGGTCGGGGACATTGACTTGACGGACAGGTGTGCTGTTTTCTTTGTAGACTTGCAAAATATGTTGAGTCATGAAGACCGGAGGTCTTGACCTTTCTGTTTCCTGTGGCCTCTTCCAGGATCAGCTGCCTCTGTTGCTTGTTATGACACCTAGCTCTTAGTTTAACTCTTCTGGGTAAAATTTGACATTTCATCTGTTTGTTCAGGCTAACTAATCTAATAAGTAGTAGGTGTCGTTTTAATGAAATTGCTGTTTTTTGACAAACCAGTTTCTGTAGTTGTTATGTACTTATAACATTCCCGGTTCTCTAATCCCTGACACTTTTCCTTTTAATTATGGAATGTAGATTTTGCAATTTGACCAGTTAAACTAAATTCAGGAAATTATCTTCTACTTGTTATTTTAATGAACATAAAGAGCACCATGCTGTTACCTTATTAAATATCCTCCTTACACGTCCAGCAGATACACTGCACTAAATCCCTGCCAAAACAAAATGCTTTTAACTGCTTCAAGAAAGGAAATCCTCAGAGTCCTGAGTAAACACAGGCACAGACAGGTGTGTCGGTAAGCCCTCTGAAACACTGAACGACACAGAAATGCACGTGGTTCTTTGAAATCAGTGGGGTCCATCCTTCTCATTGGAATTTTGAAGAAAAGTCTGGGAGGTCTTGGTATGTGTCCCTAAATTCAAATTCACACCTGTGTGTCACGTAAACGTCAAGCTGCAACCATAAATACTTTGTGTGGTTTGCCAAATGTCGCAAACCACACAAAGTATTTGATGAAAGCTTATTGTTGTTCTAGATCTGGACCTGAAGGGAGGGCCGTTCTAGAACATTACCATAATCTATATGATGGATGACAAGAGCACGATGAACCCTCTTTGGACTTTTTTTTATAAGAAAGGCAGTAACTCTAAGCATTATACTAATCCTAAGGACTTACTTCACTTCAGTGGGGAACACTGCACCTTTATTTACTTAGGTTTCCTTTTAAACTGCACCGCTTAAAGAAACAGCCTGGTCAATTTTATGCATTGACATCAGCTGGTTATTTGTTGTGCAATGACTAGAAGCAGAAGAATGAGCAGCTAGTGAGGGTGGCAAACCATTTTAACATTTAATAAAAACACACCAACCACTAATTCCTATTTGAAATTTAAATGTCTGACATGAAAGTTTCTCTGGGTACGAATTTAAACGTAGGGATGTGCAATGCTCATTCTGAATGGGGACAATGTGTTTGAGGTAAGCTGCAAATCTGATACAAATGAATGAAAACTGTTATGTCATCTGTCCAAGTAGCAATTATTTTTGAGATGGCTTGCAATGCACAGTTTGTACCTCAAAACTAAATTTTTACTTGGACAATTAAATATTCCGAATACTTGGCTTAAAGTTTCTTCCTGGGCAATATGTGCCACAGTGAGCTATCATCGTGCTGCTTTGTATGCATAAGCCAAATTCAGCAGTGCAGAAAAACAATGGAGAGGAACAGACTACCACTTTATGTATGTTATGGAAAATAACATTTGAAGATTTTTAGATTTCATGCATGTCATTAAATCATGTTTTTAAGAGATACACAGTTTACTTGGTCAGCACTAGAGTTCGGATGAGGATTCAGTTCTGCCTAAATGGATTTGATAATCTGAAGAAGTGAACTTTGGTCCCTTTAAAGCAGACCAAACAGAATTGATTCTGTTCATAGGAACAGAATCTTTAGATTCAGGTCATAGGAACTGGATGTTCAAGACCGGTGGAGGTGAATTTCTGCTAAACAACTGAGGGGGCATCCACAGTAAGCCTGGGCATCGTAAACGTCACAATCAAGAGGAAGATCAAGGATAGAAAACCACTAAAAAGAACTTTTATGGCACCTATTATGAAAACATTTTTCAAAATCTTTTATCTGAGCATTTAGCCAGTTCCTTTTAAAACACAATTTTCTTCTAAGAATGATAAGATAAAAATTTATGATCTGATCGTAAATGTTGATGTGTGTGTGTGTCTGTGTCTGTGCTTAAAGCCTTGGAGCTGCAGATGTGAGTGTCAGATTAATTGCATGCATGGCTCCTTACTTGTTTATGCACACCCACACGTTCTCTCCCCCTTTCTTCCTCATTTTCTCTCTTTTGAATTCACAGATGTGCGAAATGCTGGCAACCAAGTCCTGTTTGAAAAAAAAAAAAAAGTATCGTTTTATCTACACAACCGAATCTGAATTTATCAGTCTTATTTTTGAGGCAGTAGCCAGCAGTATTACCTTCTAGTTCACAAAAAGCTCCATGTTTTCATGGAGATATGATTGCATAGAAGGAAACCGAGCTTTACTTTTGTTCTCTTTTACTTCAGTTGTTTGCACAGCCTCATATAATCTTATAAAACCAGGTAAAAGTTTCTGTAGAAAAAAGATGTGTGTAGCTTAACTACGCCTGGATGAACATCTCAGTGCAGCCAGGCTCAGGTTTCTGCTCCATTGGTAATAATACCCTGGAAGGAGGCAGGTGAAAAGAAGGTCATGGTATTACTGCAGCTGAGTCATGATGCCATCTGGATCAATTTATCTTGTCAGTTAAAATGACTACTTTCAGCTGGCAGCATCATGATCACACCTTGTCTGGTCATGACTATCAGCGTATCCTTTCAGGAGAGTCTTGTGTTTCATACATAGAGTCAGCTCTTGCTTACTTGAGATGCTTCAATTTTAAGAAAAGAAAAGCCAATGCTAAGCAAAGTGTGAAGTGTGTACATAGCTTTCTGTCTTAAGAGGCAGCGTTTTTCACTTCTTGAAATCCTGTCCTTGAGTTGGAGTTAAAGAAACATGACACCTAGTGGTTGTGAGTGTAAACTGCAAGACCTTATTTTAAGAGGTTAGAGTATATGTGAGTAAATGTACTTGGATCTATTTTTAAAATGTTCCTCTAGATTATGCACCTAATAATAATAATAATAATAATAATAATAATAATAATAATAATAATAATAATAATAATAATAATAATAATAATAATAAAACAGAGCTACTAAAATATAGTACAGGTATCCCACTGATAGACCAACACAAAGCATCATATGAAGTGGGAGAATAATACGATATAATTTAAAACTGTTTTTAAAAATAAAAATCTCAAAAGTGTAGCATGCATATGTTTTACTCTTTACTGCCCCTCCACTTTCAGAACACCTAGTAGATCTCTACTACTATTAATGAGCAGTAGAGATCTGCATCTTAGGAGAGACAGCGTGTCCGCTAGTTATCACAATTCTGGATTTTGCAGTAAAGAAACCGAGAAGAAAAATATTCGTGACACATAAAAATCCCATTTGCAGTGAACCAAAAGCCAAGAACATCTGATAAAACCAAAATGTGAAAATTTAGCCTACGTGCAAAATGCTGTGTGTGGTGGAAACCTAGTAAACCCTCAACAAATTAAAAACTCAGGTAAAACATAGTGGATGCACCATTATGCTGCAGGGATTTTACAGATTTGTGATGCTGAGCAGATTCATGGAACAATACAAGACGCTCAACCGGGCAACCCTGGAAAAAAACCTTTTGGAGGATACAAAGATCTGAGTTAGAGACAAAGGTTCCTTTTGCAGGCAAAAAAAAAAAACAACAACTAACAAACTAAAAACATACAGACACATCTACTCTGGAATAGTATAAATCAAAATGTATCAGTGTGTAAGGATAGCCCAGGACCTACCTCTAACATAAATCCAAAAACATAAAATGTTGAAAACCTGGCAACATTTTTAAGTCCACCTCACTTAAGCCACTTGTTTGCATTGATGTAACACAAAGAACCTTGATCAATATAAATCAGAAATATGCAACTGCAAAGTGACTAATTGCGAAAAAGACAAAGGAATATGTTTATTTTTGCAAGACACTGTATAATATTCTGGGCTTCACTCTCTTATTTTATCACCCTGGCATAAATCCTCCTCCAGCTGTTCAAAGCAGTCATCCTCTC
The DNA here is from genome assembly GCA_903066815.1 of Brachyrhaphis roseni. Taxonomy (NCBI): domain Eukaryota; kingdom Metazoa; phylum Chordata; class Actinopteri; order Cyprinodontiformes; family Poeciliidae; genus Brachyrhaphis; species Brachyrhaphis roseni. The sequence continues at coordinate 15,477 of CAEFZY010074056.1, forward strand.
TCCACTGTCAACCCTTTGCTGTGGCCTCGTGGTTAGTTACAACATCTCCTGCATTCATTCCCACAAACCAATGAAGGCAGAGACACAGGGACAACTGAAATGAAGGCAGTAACTCTTGTCTAGTTTTAAATGAGCACATCTGAGAAGGCGTGTAGAAATAATAAAAACAAAAAGATTTGAAAGAATGAGTTGCTTATTCAAGATGACAAGTGATTTCAGAAGGTGAATATTTTTGATGTGCACACACACGCGTACACACACACCCCTGCACACGCCCACACACACAGAGAGGAGAGTTAACTTTGTCCAGTTAAAGATACAATTATTAAGTGATAAATCAGATTAAATCCTGTAAATCACCTCTGCTTACTGGAGGCCACTCTCAAACAGCTGCTTCTGGACATTGACCCAGATATCCATTTGTTTGCACTTCCATAGGTGTATATATAGGCTCAGCTCTGTTGATTGTATTCTCGTGTTGCATAGATTTGCACCGCCTACTCTGTCTGTTTTTATGTGTTGCATGGGAAACACTTTGTGCATAACAATAAAAATCGCCATAAAATTATTACTGCATTCACAGTTTGACAAAAATAAAGTCTATCGATATAAACTTGAGCAAAATTCGTTGCGGTGAGATTTGAAATGGAGAAACCAAGTCCAATTTCAGAAGGAATTAATTAGGCAAAATGCAGTATTCATGAGACAAACAAGTAAAAAGAAAAAAACAGCCGGGGAACTCCAAAATCACAACAGCCCTAAGAAATAGGCGATGGAAGAGATGCTAGAAGCGATCCCAGGAAAAAAATCCCCAGAGACGATGATGAGGCAGCTGATGAGACAGATACTGGCAAAGATGGAGAAAAACAGGGGCGTGGACAGCTGACAATTTAGATTTTCTCACTTGTGGTGACTCTGTGGTCTTTTAATAAAACTCGGATATTGTCTCGTGGTCTCTGTGTTTCCCAACCCCACAGTTTTCGCACATGTCAAGTTCATTAAATTAGCTGTTTAATTCATTGCTGCTGGGTCCAGTGACATTCCACTTTATTAAAAAAGTCTTTTATAAATAAACTTTCCAGCTTCCTCTGACTGGCCCGTTTTCTCCCTTTCTTTTGCATCGGGTAGCGGCCCATTATCCCAACCTCAGTGAACTGCAATGTGTTTACTCTTGACTGATCACATGTGACAAAAAGCGTGGAGACATCCCCTCCAGGCTGCCTCTTTCTCTCACACACCTGTTGTCCTCAGATTAACCTAAAACAACACTGTGTGTGTATGCAGCAGTTTGCCTCAGCAAGCATGCAAGCTTCTCTCCGTTTCCCATGGCCCGTGGCAGCAGGCGGTGTTTTCAGATACAGCTTTCCCCAAACACCATTGTGTCAACAGCGGGGCTGACCCAAACATCTAAAGTCGAGGACTAACTATTAAATGCCGCCTTGGTGTAGTATTTGTGGGCATTCTCGCAACAAGTCCAGTGACCTTGTGAAAGTCACTGGCCTGTATATTTTTAAGAAAAAGTAATAGTCGCAGTGACTGTTACAGATGTGATTTAGTTTAGAATAAAAGGTTTTGATTTATTTTACCTTGAAAAGAAAAAGGAAGGGGGTTGGGACGGTGTCCTCAAGCCTGCAAGCTTCTCGCTTTTTCCTCCAAGTACAACAACGGTCATTACGGGCGAACATTTGAATTTTACTTTCATGAAAGTAAAATCTCCAAAGGTGAAGATTTGTAACACTTAGTGCATTTGCAAAAATAAATTTTGCTTTCTATATTGCTTTTGAAGAAATTGTTTGGTGAATTTTCTGAGGGTCCCTGGCCTCACTATGGAGTTAAAAAAACAAAAACTTGAACCATCAATTAGAAGGTAATCTTTAACTCAAGGTGGAGAGGGAAGGGGGGGGGGGACTTAAAGTTTCCAAAACACATTTTCTCTGTCAGCTTCTCACATCAGAACCTGCCACAATAAAAGCATGAGACCTGCTGAATTTTAGCTGCCATGGTCCATATAGCTCTCGTCGTCAGTCCTTCATTTTAGCTTCAGGCTGATGGGTTTGGGGGGCGGGTTCCTTATTCAGATAGTCTTTTTCTTTACTTTTTTTTCTACGATTTTGATGGCTAGTCTGAGTGCTGTTGTGAATTTAGCTCTTGCTTTCGACTCTGAACAACTACCAGCTGTGACCAGCTGAGACTAAACCTCAATCTCTTTGTAACAATGAGAATTCAACCAAAAACATGTGTAACTGGTTGGCTTTGATGCTTTAGTTGACTGCCTAGAAGGTTTCACATGTGACAGACATTGTTTTTTTTTTGTTTTTGTTGTCAGAAAAACACACTTCTTTTGCATCATTACTCCACAAAAAAGGGATGTTCTCAGTATATGTATTTTAGGACTATCTCTCTTATTTGGAATAATAACAAGAAGGCTTTTTTTTCTCTGCTATTGAGTGTCTGGAGTTCATTTGTATCAGAATTTGATGTTAAGTTGTGACAAAGGTAGATTAAGCCCTAACAGTTGGCGCTAAAGCAATCTGTTTCTAAATTAAAATTTAAAAAGCACAAGGATGGCATTATCTGAGTTATGCACATAAGGACCTCAGTGTTTTAGTATTTTTATTCAGTTACAGCTCATTGTCAAAAAGAATGGCTCGATTTCTCAATAGGATCTTTTCAGTGTGAAATGTGATGTTTTATCATAAAATCCCAGTGGAAACAATAGTGTTAAATGTGACAGCAGTTTAAAGTAAAAGAAAGGTATCTACTCTGTCTTTTATTAGCCACAAAGAAGAAACAGGATGTGTTTCAGCTGGAATGACTGAAAATATAATAAACACACATGGATACATAAAGCCAAATAAAGTCATGTACAGACAACAACAAACATGCCCAGAATCCTGCTGACATCTGGAATGTTGCTAACTGTGCATTCTTTTCAGAAGACGTTGATGTTTTCTTCAGTAACTCAATGTAATTTTCTGTTCTAAATATGCTTCTCATTCACTTTTAAAGCAGCCAAATAAACATAAAAACACCCCATACCTCTTAAGTGGACAGATAAGAAATCCAAGACACATACTGCTTATGTTTTGCGAAAGCACATGTCAAATACCAAGCCTTGGTTTCCTGTAATCCTTACATGAAAAGACTAAGCAGGAAATTATGTCACAGTCACAGGCTCAGATCGCCAGACATTGATAAGGTTTCTCTTCCTGCGAAAGAGAAACATGCAAGAGATAGATCCCTTTTTTGTCCTTTGCTTCATCCTTTCATCTTGTCCCATCAAGATATGTAAAAAGCTACCCAGATATCTTTCATAGAAGAAAATGTCATATCACTGTCACAGAGGCTCTTATGCAGAGACCTATGCATTCCAAGATTAAAACTTTACTTTAATAAGGCCCTAAAACTAGCAAAACTCTTTAGTATATAAACACTCTAATATTAATACAACACCATAAAGAGGAAAACTAGTATTACTGCATAACTATCAAAAATAACAACTTCAAGACAAGCATCACTCCATAATTATGAGGACTCCCTTTAATACAAGCTAGCACAACCTCCAAAACAAACATAAGCCCACAATTCACATAACAACCATGACTTAGAAATTACCATTAGTTATCCCCAAGACAGCTAATCTCCATAGATAGTTTAAGTAGCAAACCCTAAACATTTAGAATAACTCCTTAATCAGCATGACTGGCAAAAGTTTAAAACTATCATAAACCCCCAAACTAGCATAACTTTATGATTTACATACCCCCCAAGTACACACACTTTCTGACATGCAAACAGCTTGTTGCACCGCACATGAATTAACCTAAGCCTAAAGACTTGTTGTGGTCAGGTAATTGATCCTTAAAATAATCCTGGGAGTAGATTGCCAGGAGGCAAGTAAGTTTTCTCAGACTTTTAATGGCCGCTGCTATGAGTATGTGCAGTAGGAGTCATTCTTTATAGACTGTCAAGACATTCATTGCTGTGTCCTGGTCCGTATGGGAGCTCATGTGGTTAAATGCTAGTTTGATGTGAATCCTCGAAGGGGTCCGAATTACTTTTTCTCCGGGGGATTCCTGTCTCATCAGGAAAGAATTGGACATGGAGTGAGGGAGAGTAGTTGGAGCACTCAGGTTCTCAGCTGTCTGTGTCTGTGCACAGAAGTGTTTATGGAGAGTTTGTGTGTTTATGTCTGCGTTTAATAAGTAGCAGAACATAAACAAACCAGTAAGGGTGTGTGCGGCAGATTTCCTGTCCGGCCTTATTTCCGGTACTATTGACGCTTAATCTTTGTGTATGTTCCTCTGTCTCAGTTTTGTCTGGTGCACAGTGTGTGAGTTATTTATGTGGTCTCCAATCCCCACATTCACTGACTCATGAAACAAAGATGTGCCCTTGCTGGCGTAGCTGGACAGCACATCTGGATTTCATGGGCAAAAATGTATGCATGTGAGTGTGCGCGTGGGGGTGTGCGCGTGTGTGTTGAGGAGAGAAGGGGGACAGTCTGTCTCCTCTTCCTGAAGAGAAGACAATGAGCAATACTCTGAGACAACAATTTGTGCTTGTTGCTGGTAGTCAGTCTTCTTTTTTTTGTTTTGCTTTGTTTTGTTTCTTAATCCTGTTTTTGCCCAGTCGGCATCTTACAGTTAAATCATGAACACTGACATTAACTCAGAAAATGGATGCCCGAAGTGCTTTAAGTGTTGTTCTGAGTTGTTTTGTGACCACCTGGACGAGTCTTTAATGTGCTATTGAAGCAGTTTTGGTGCACTGAACACTTATGCCTACGTTAATCACTGTTCCTTGTTTTTCAACCTGTGGTGAATGGCCATGGTAATTCATGATTAAACAAAAGCAGTTGTGTTTTCACAAAGGGCAAGGTTGATTTAGGTAACTTTGTTCCCCTTAAAGATGGAAAAAAATAATTAAAAAACTTGTTTTTACTTAGCATAACTTTGATGATCTGAAATGTGTAGGTGTGACAAAAAAAGCAAAAACAGAATGATCCTACTTTGAAAATGCTTTCCAGTGTACTGTACATCTTATAAATCATGTCACACCATTGTGGCTTGGCTAATGTAAGAATTTTTATTTGTTTGTCCCAGACTTTGCTTAACACTGAATGAGAATGACTTTCAAAGACAATGCTATTTCCTTCTAGCTCTTCGTGGCATGAAGACGATTCGAAAGTAAATTTCAGTGGCATGTAAATAAAACTGTAACTCATGCCTAGAATATCAGTTTCACAGCTTAGGATAAAGGACAAATTAGCATTTACCATTGCTTGTGCAAAACAACTCAGACTGAAGGGAAAAGTTTTCTTTTAATACTTTCAGCTGAAACCTTACCTGACTCTGATGAAAAGAAATATTATGTTTCCTCAGATTTTTTTTTTGGGGGGGGAAATATTCATGGATTTCCATGTAATTTCTGGAATTCAAATGGATAAACACTCAGAGGTGGAGGCCAGCTGTTAGCTAACCACCAGAATCACATGGATTCTCTGGGCTTCAGCCCAAAAAAATAAATGTTGGCCTGTCAATCTTTTTACACATGGAAAGCCACAATAGTGAATTCTTCTGCCTGCAATGGCAGCAGCTCCTGCCTGGGTTTCATTCAAACCTAATATAATTTCCAGCCCATAGGGGTGTATATACAGTACTTTCCTCTGATCTTATGTAGCGGTATGACGGCAGTCCTGCTTGGCTCGGACGGCGGCAGGGAACCTTTCTGTTGTCTATTCTTTTGACGCAAGGCCAACGCGGGTCAGTCTGCCGGCGGACAATTGCTGAAGACAGGAAATGAGAAAGCCTCAAGCAGACAGTGGAAGTCTATGAAGTAGAAGGGAGAGAAGAAAGACTGACTTAGCCTTCTAAAAGCTGTCAGGGAGTAAAACACAAAGAAAAGGGGCCAAAAATGAGGGGCTGGATTTCTGCAAATCTGGGCAAAAACATGGTGCGCTTCCTTCAAAGTGTGTTCATGCATGGGGGGGTTTGGAGAGGCATGGCAGAATGGGATGTGGAAATGTTTCGATTCCTACTTGGAGTACAGTAACAGCCAGCGAGTGTTTCTCTGAATGCTTTGTGTTAGGGATTGTGACATATTGCGTCTGTGGGTGTGTGATAAAGCATGCGCGTTGGAGAGAGGGAAAGAGAGAGAGAGCAAAGAAAATCTCTGAAAAGCCTGGAGGGGGATTTTCCTCTGAAAAGGGAGCGCTTTTCTCCTCCCCCTCCCTGCACTCCTTCCCTTCTCACCCCCCCCGCCCCGACACTCAGAGGAGCTGGGGAAGTGAAATATAGAGGAGAAAGAGGAGCTGGAGGATCAACAGGCAGCTCAGCAATGCACGTCTCTCTATGCCACAAAGTTAAAGTGCGTGAAGAATGGGGCTGACTTTTCTTCTTTTTCAATCAAGTCGACTCGCTGTCATGTGGATGTTCTTCAGGCAGTCTCTGGTGGGGATATGCTAAACATGGCAGGTCTCCAAGCACAGAGCCAAGTGGAGCTCGGTAAAGAGGATTATCAAGATCCAAAAATGAAGAAACTTTCCGCCTGATAGAGGGGAAACTCCAGCAATCATGGTAAAGTATCATGGAAACGTTACCTCCAGTTTGTCCTTCCTGTTCATTGTTATTTTGCGGTTAAAGCAGCAAGTGCTCCACTGACCCATTAACTCAGACCTTGTGTTTTTGTTGGACAAGTCTGCGGCTTTGCGAGGCATTTGTGGGTGAAGTTTAGCAACCATGAATTGTTTACCCGCAGATCCTCCCCGCCAACAAAATAAATAAATCTTTATGAATAAGTATGCTTTCTATCGACTGTATTATACAACTTCACCTCACTTGCTCTCTAGATAGTAAAACTCACCCTACAGTCTGCACAGTGTCATTGTAACCACCTCAGTGAAGGTTTTCTTTTGTTTGTTGTTATTTTCTGAACTCTCTTGGTGAGACAGCTCACAACATCTGAAGCTTTTCAAGTGTTTGCCTACTGAGACAGAGAGAATGAAGCTCATTGTCTTTTGTGTTAAACATTTTAATGCTTTTGGGCTTAAATGATGGAGAAATCTCAGGATGTTGAGCACGCTTTATTAGGAACTGATTTGACTCCTTGTTGTGTTCAGTTGTGGCTCTTTAATACGTATCCACACCTCTTTTTAGTTTTTTTTTTTTTTTATGAGTGATTTAATCCCAGTTATAGCACTGTTAATTTAACAATAGCAGATTAGCCACATGATGGGAACGTTTTTATTAACCTGTGGAAATATGTAAAACAGTGTCTTACAAAAGTATTCATGCCTCTTAAATTTTTTCCTATTTTGTCAAGCTACATGAAAAAACTTTTGGGATTTGATACCCTTAAGAAAAATCTAATGCAACTGGCTACCTTCAGAGTGTGTGTAATGTGACTCAATTATAGCAGGGGTAAGGCGACTGGTAGGACCTCTAGAAGAGTTGCAGTGATCCCTAGCTTATGTGAGAGAATCTTTTAACTTCAGAAAGTGACAAGAAGTCTTGTTTTTAGTTTTACAAAACTGTCACAAAAATAACAAAAAATGTGGAAGAAGATGTTCCAATCCAATTTGACAAAACGTTCACTTTCTGGCCAAGCTGCAAAACACTGCGGAGAAAAAAAAAGCACACGTCACACTTAACATCCACAGTGAAACACAGAGGTGGCAGTGTTATGCTATGGGGATGCGTTTTTTTTTTTGTTTTTTTTTCCAACAGGGACAGAGAAGCTGGTCAGAACTGATTGGAAAATTGATGGAGTTAAATGTAGACAAAGGCTCCAAAAGACAAACAGAGAAGAATGGGACAGAAGTTCAACCTTTATAAAATCACTTATGAAATTGTTGTTCATTGACCATCTCCATACGATCTGACTGAACTTAAGATATTTTGCTAGAAAATTGGGCAAAACTTTCTGCATCTAACTGTACAAATCACTCAGAGACATACACAAAAAGTACTTTTGACTATAACTAAAGTCGGAAGTAATTTCACGTTGAACCAAGAGGGCTGACAACAAATAGATCCTGTTCTTTTTAGACTCTTTACTTTTAAGGATTCCTGCAAACCATGCGTCGTTTTCCTTCAACTTCGTAGTCATGCGCTTCTTCAAGCTGATTTACAACACAATTCTTCCCAAATGTTGTTTTAATTTTACAAAGTGTAAGATATACAAGTATATTTGAAAGGTCTTGTAACTGTAACTTCTATAACTTCCTTTACTGAAAGAAACATCTGAGTCGATGAATCTCAGACTCCTTATCAAAAGATTGAGTCAAAAGTCTAGGCTGTAGTTTATCTGCTTCCATATCTATAGCTGCATACTTGTTTAACCAGCATTCAGGGCCATGGCTGTTTGTTTTACTTAAAATATGAAAACATGAGTGATGTTTTCCTTCATGACCACCCGGACTTACAGTCATTTAAACTTGAGGAGTCTAAAGCATCTGATTACTGCACTGTGCATGAGCAGGGCTTTCTATGTTGGGTAAACACTTAACAACGGAACAAAACCCAGATCCCTTCCCACTGGTGTGCACTGTACCTGCACTTGGTTACAGTTTGACATCCATTAGCAGCAGTCATTCATTCAGGAGTATTAGTAAGGTCAATGACTTTCTTTAGCAAATCTCAAGAGAAGCAAGTTTTGTTTCATTTCTTTGCTAAACATATAGATTAATTGCAGTACACACCAGCTATATATGAGCTGTAAGGTTTTCAGGTCGGTCAGACATGATTATTCATTATTTATTTGTGTTAAGTCATCGATTGACGTGAGAGAAAAAACAGGATGCAGTTTGACTTATGGTCTATATTCTAACCCGACTTCATGCAGTCACAGCTGTAATCCTCTCTCATAGTTATTAGTGAATTCCTGCTTTGGCTAAAACAAGTCACATCACATCTTTTCACATCATATTGCTTCCTTAATTCTGAAAACACCATCACTGACTTTGCTTGCTCTGCATTCACTTTGCAAATCCATACTGAACAAATAAAAATACAAATGTATGGAAATTATTATTATGATCTAATCCTGTAATTAAGATACCCATATCAGAATTTTGTGGCTTATTTGTGATCTGTGGTTTTCCTCTTGCTGATTTTAGCTGTTTCAGATTTCTGTTTAATAAACAATCTACTCTGCTCTGAGTGGTTAGAAATTATTCATACAATTATTTATATTATGAGGAGGAAGAGTTGACATTTTAAATTCTATAATACATTTGTGGTCAGTACATTTAGTGTTGCTATTATTACTAGCATAGTTATTGTATTTATTCCCTAGAGAATTTAGATTCTTACCTTTGACATTACCAAAACAAATTTAATCTAGCATATTCCACAACATAATGATCTTAAAACTTGAAAAGGTTTTTAAAAACTTTAATTTACCCATTCATGATCCTTCCAGGTATTTACAGAAAATTTAAATTCTGTCTCTCTCAGTCTAAAGAAATCTCAAACAGGTAGACATTAAATAACTTCTTAAATTTCTTCACACCTGACTGATTTGGACTTAAGCTAACATCAGTAACAACCTCCACACCGAAGAGTGTTGTTGCTATCACATCCTGGTAGTTCTTATGTATGGCGCATTAGTGTTAAGAAAATTCTGAGATTTTTTATTCTCTGTCTGAATAGTTACTGAATTTGCCCTCTTCCAGCAGCATTTACCCCTCTGCTACAACAAACAGTTTTACTAATATTAGTGTTAGTTTAATTTTTAAGTAATGCTAGCATCACTATGCTAAGTTTACCGTCAGCAAATAAACCATGTTCAGCTTGAATCTGTCAAAAAATAGTCCTAAGTCTTATTTCTTAGCCATTTTTAAAAGTTCAACACCGGATGTATACATATGCACTTACATGTTAAGATTGTCAAAACAAGCTGTTCAAATTTTTTTTGTTTTAGATTCTTTGTTTGATTGTTACGCCGTATCATTTTCCCCAACACTGATAAACCAGGAAAGCAATGGCTTATATGTGTCGTGCAATAATCGCTGGAATTCCAATCCAGTAATAAATCATTGTCAATATATCAATACATCAATGGGTTTCTGCAATCTAAATCTATTGTTGGCAGTTTCACTGTGGTTCAAAGAGGGCCTTTTTTGAAACACATCTGTTACATTTGCTTTGACATCTCAGTTATAGTGAAATTTATTCTCCATGTTGGCTTGCAATCTGTTGAAATATTTGTTTTACCTGAATCATATTGTTAAACTTTAACAGCTTGAAGGAAGGCATAATAAGACATCATAGAAATATAATAGTGTTATCTTTTTTTTCACCTTTACGTTACCTTTGCATCAAATATCTGAACATTTCTGGGTTAAATCTGATCAGATATTAGTATGTTTCTTATATTTAAGGTTGCTCAGAGAACAGTAGTTAAAAAAAATGCATTGACTTTAATAGACATCAGCTGGTTATTTATTTATTTATTTATTGCCGATCATTGTCTTCAGTTGTTGATGCAACATTTCTGAACAATTTTAGTACAATTGTGGGATCATTTTTCTCCTTAGGAACTCAAATGGCAAAGGAGGACAATGTATCAAACAAAAGAAGATGAACTGTGGATGGTCACAGCTTTGAGCTGCTGGCTTGTGAACAAAACAAATTTTCTTTTAGTCAGCAAGTCAGAACTCTGGAGCCATAACTTGTATCTCATTTGTTTATTATCTGTATGAGAAAAGTGGGTCGAGCTCAACAGACACTTTGCCACATATTTTCAAAACCAGTGCAGAGCAACGTATTCATGGGAAAATGTTCGGACTCTAGCTGTCAGTAATCAAACACAGAAATATATTTTGGAGCTATTTGCCATTTCCTTCCCTTTAAAATTCACACAGGCTACCAAATCATTTCGTAATACATTCACAGAGAAATATCTAACGTTTAACTTTAGTGTTTGCCAGACTATTTTTCTTTTATCTTGAGGTGTGTTCTGGCATACTGCTGGTTTTCAACAAACACCTTTGCCAGCACATTATATTTTTTTAATTTTCTAGGTCATATGATTGAGCAACAGATGATATGAAAGTAGTTTATTGAGCATTTCATAACATCTGGTAGCCGTGCACACAATGGAAGCATTTTTGAAGCACTTCTTTAACTTCATACTTGTTCTGAATTGCAGCTGTGAGTCAGAGATTGTTTTCTCAAAAGAGAAGACAGCAGAGATTTAAGCTGGATCCTGACACATTGAGCTCATTGTTTTGAGACAGTTTCAGTATGACTGCCTGTTGAAGTATTGTTCAGACCCGTGACATTTCCAGTCTACATGATAAGCTAGTGTGCACTTAAACTTCTAGATATTATATATCAAAGGATTTTCACCGAAATAAAAGTTTTACATTGCATCCCAAAGATTTGACAGTTTATTTTTCCCTTTTGATTTTCCAGTAATTTCATATTTCTACTCCATCCATCCATCCATCCATCCATCGTCTTCCGCTTATCCGGGGTCGGGTCGCGGGGGTAGCAGCTTCAGAAGGGAGGCCCA
>CAEFZY010074060.1:0-30279 GCA_903066815.1 Brachyrhaphis roseni
TATTTTTATTGCCTTTCAAGATGACATGTCTGTTCTTGGTGTTGGATTTTATCAAATAAATTTCCCTCAAAAAATGCGACTTACAGTCCGGAAAATACGGTAGCTTTATTTTTCCTCTTCTTCAGCTGCTGGTTCAGTGACTTTTTATAAAATATTGTTTCTGTTATTCAGATGAATCTTCACCCTTTGTGTTGATATGAAATATTCATAGATCGGTTAATATATAGTAATGATTAATCGAATTAATTGATTGTTGAAATAATCTTTAACTAATTTAGTAATTAATTAATTGTAACTTAAACAGACCCAAAAATGATTTTTCCTGGAAGAACAACATGTTTAGAGCAGTAATTAAGACAAAATTGTGCAAAAAATTATTTTTTTTTTAATTTAATATATATTTTTTAAATGTCTAAATATTTTCTTCACCCAGTTGAAATTCTGTAAAAACAAATCTCCTTTTTCTGTCCAGTTATTATTGCATTAATCCAGAATGTCCAGCCATCCACATGTTAGAAATTTTGATTTTATCTGCAGATCTTTAGCATATTTTGCTACAAATGATTACTAAAAGAATGTTATGTTATTTCAATTTAGGCAATAAAATGTTTATTTTATTATTAAAAAGGATTTTAATTATTTGCATCTTTTAATGTATTTCTAATATTGTATAAAAATGTCAAAATAAAAAATCTGCAGAATGTTTTTATCCGATTAATTGTCAGAATAATCGATTCATCGATAGTTAAATTAATTGTTAGTGGCAGTCTAATGTGTTTTGATTGATTTTGTTGGTATTACTGCTTCCCCTGGTTGCAGGGAAACTCAAGAGGTTTAGCGGTTTTAGCTGCGTAACGATGACATCATAAGTGCTTAATTATTCATTTTGTTAGCAACAATAAATAATTTCCATCAAAGCTTGAATTCAGTGTAGTTCATAATGAAGTTACAAAGTTATTTTGTCTTCCTGCCTGAAAACTGAGATGTTAGCATGTCACGACAACAGTCTTCAGTCAGAGGCCTCTTCAGATTCACTGCGACACTGACTGCTACTGGAGATCCAGCACCACCGTCTACATCGACTCTTAGAAAACACTTGGATGATAAACAGAGATTGAACCAGGTTCTGCTTCTTCTGCTGCTTCAGGGGGATCTGGGTTTGTGTGGGGCGCTTGGAGTTCAAGGACCCAAAGGGGAACGAGGATCCGAGGGAACTAAAGGCCCCCAGGGGCCACCAGGACCAGCCGGCAGAGAGGTGGGTGCACCAGTCTGGGATCATCGTCAGTGCATTTACTGCAGGTGGAGTTCAACAGATGAAAATGGGTTTTAGGATTGTAGAGGAATTTTCACTTGTTCATAAAGCATGAAATTGCATTTTTACGAGGAAGAAAGAAAACATTTAAACCTGATTCTGTTCAGGTAGACAGAGTCGGTAATTTCTTTTTTATCCTCAGAAGTATGAAATTTGTGGAGCAGGAAATCATTAGGATATATAAAAATATCACTCAAGTAAAAGTAAAAAAGCTACTCATGTACTGAGTAACTGATCCAAACATCATTTTGTTGAAAACATCACATAAAAAGTTATGAGGACATTTTGGTATTTTATAGAACAAAATGAAAATAATTCATATTTTAAATAATTTCAAATTAAAGTAACATTTTTCCAAGTCAGTTTATTTCACTTTAAAACATGTGAAACTTTAACAAAAACTGCAGGTCTGTGTCTGGTGGAACAAGTTTTACTCAAGTAAATGTAACTTAATAAATCTTAACTAGTTACTACCAAACTAGTTACTACCAATCTCTAAAATTGGCACATTTAGACAAAAATCTGAGAAATTTCTCTGGATTTTCTTGCAATTTTATGTAAAGCATCAAAACAAACATCTACAGACTGAAATGTTTCCTTTGTCTTCTTTGTAATTCAGCTAAAGGTAGCTAGTTAAGGGGTTTATGAGTCAGTCGATCCAGACTTTGACTAGGTCATTAAAACTTATAAAGATGCCTTTAGTTTTGTTTTACAGTGATTCTGTTATGAACAGCTTCATTGAGTTTTTCAGTGGGAATCAGCCTCAGTGGTTCTGGTTGTTCTGCAGGGGGAAGTCGGGCATCCTGGTGAACCTGGAGACCCTGGACCCAAAGGAGAAAAGGTAACGGTCCTGAAACGATTAATCGATTAATCACGGTTAATCGATTATTAAAATAATCGTTAACTAATCTAGTAATCGATTCAGCAAAAGGCCATTTGGTGAAAAAACAACACAGTCATAGCAGTAATTATGCACTTGAGAATTAAAAAATATATAAATATGTAAATATGCTCTACCCAGAAGATTTAGCTTCATCTGATAAAAAAAATAAAATAAAATCTCCTGTTAAACGCCTTTTGAAACCCAGGTATTAATCTCCTAATAAAAAAATTAATCTTCAAATGATCAAGGTTTTATTCCGTTATTCTGACGATTAATTGATTAATCGAATTTAAAAAATGGCACATTCTGCAGATTTTTAATTTAAGTTTTTCAGTACATATTAAAAAACTGTAATATGTTACATTACATTAAAAGATTCAAATAAACAATTAAATTCTTTTTTAAATACAGAAATCTCCTTGTTTTATTGTTTTTCAAATATTGTGTAAGAAAGGCTTAAGTGTTGAAATGAAATAACTGCTGTATGTGCCTATTTTTTTATATTTAATTAATCAAATAATTGTCAGAATAATCGATTGCTAAAATAATCTTTATTTTTAGCCGCACTTCTGAGTGTCTCTAAATCTAGATGATTATTTTCTGAGTCTATCATCACCTCATGTGCTGCTGACAGTGTTGGAAATAGGTTCAGTTCATGAGTTTTGTTACCATTTCTTTGAAATATTTATCATTTTAAATGTGCAAAATTTGAAAACACGAACTCTAAATGTTGAATTTCTGTGCTACAAATGATCAAGCTTTCACTGAAGGAATGCTGTTATTGCTTTTAGGCAATAAAATGTTTATTTTCTTGGTGAATTATTTGTTTATTTGCATCTTTTAATGTAATTCTAATATTGTATAAAAAGTGGTTACATAAAAAAATCAGCAGAAAGTGATAATTTAGTAATCTGAACAATCAATTAATTATCAGAATAACCGATTAATTCTTTGAATAAACTATTAGTCATCAAAATAATTGATTAATCATCCAGATAATTGATTAATCGTTCGAATAACCGATTAAACATCCAAATGATTGGTTAATTGTCCAAATAACAGATTAATTGTTTGAATAAGCAGATAATTGTCCGAGGAATTGATTAATCGGCCAGATAATTAATTAATCGTTTGAATAATCTACAGTTGCAGCTCTAGAGCTGATCAACCAGTCATGAATTGCTGAGGAAGAGGAAGTTGCTTGTGTTTGTTGTTGCCAGGGCGATGTGGGACTTCCTGGTCTGACTGGCCCAGAGGGCCCCTGGGGGTCCATCGGGGAAAACGGGTTCCAGGGACCAAAGGGAGAAAAGGGAAACAACGGCAGAATGGTGAGAAAACATGATGTTTCTGAGTAATGGGGTTTTCTTGTGATGAAAAATGAAAGTTTGTGTTGCAACAGGAAGTTTGTTTTGTTTCTGCGCAGGGTGAGCCTGGAGCGGCCGGTGGTCCGGGTCCTGGAGGTCTGTCAGGGCTCCAGGTGAGCTTCTTACCTGGATGATGTTAAACTGCTCTGCTGGGTTTTACCAGCCCGTCTCACTGGTTTATTCTCTGGTTCTGGTCGTTTTAGGGGATCACGGGTCGTCCAGGACAACCAGGACCAGATGGACCGCCGGGAGAGAAGGTAACGTTTTCCATCCTGATCAATAATTTCATAATATTTAGGATTAGAACTGAAATTACAGCTGAATTTTTTTAAATAAGAGGCAGAATCAAATTAATTAATGCTACATTTATCTATGTATTTAGTAAATTACTGTTAACTATTAACTTTTAAAAGTTCCATAATAAAAAAGGTAAATATACAATTTTAAATTAAAAATCATGTGCCTAATATAATTTCTTTATTTAAAATTTGTACATATGGTTTGCTAGTTTTATTTTATTTAGGGTTCTCTGGTTAGAGTTTCTGTGTTTATTTATTTATTTATACTAAGCTTAAAAAAAAGAGTAATTAAATTCTCAAAGGTATAACTAAATAAAATTAGTTATTTTATATAACATCTGAATTTGGAAATAAATTACTTAAATCACGTGATGCCACTTTTCAATATTTAATTTTCTAATGGTTATAGTTACATTTTTATTTTTTTAATGAAAGTTTTTTGACATTTCAAAATAAAATCATCTAAATATCATTTTGATGATACTTTAAAATAAATCCACGCTTGTTTTAGTCCATAAAGTTCACCTAAACCTGATGCAGAATTATATTTTTAAGGCAGAAATGTAAAGATTATCATGGTTTTGCTGTTAAAAGATGAATCTTTCATCTTGTTAGGGGGAACCTGGACCAGCCGGACTCTCTGGACCTCCAGGATCAGACGGTCCTCAGGTGAAGTACAGATTTCAATCGTTCTGTTTCTACAGTTTTCCTTTCAGTCATTTATTATGTTCATCCTGGTGACTTTGTCAGGGGGTCATCGGACCCAGAGGGGTCAGAGGAGACCTGGGGGGGTTCGGACCGCCGGTGAGAGTCTGAAATATCAGAAATACAATTAAATGATTAAATTCACCTGATGCTAAATATTATCACCTTCTGTTTCTGTCAAAGGGTCAAACTGGTCAAACTGGACCAAAGGGGGATGAAGGAGCCAAAGGTGAACCCGGGACGTTAGGGGTCAAAGGTGAACCAGGAGTACCAGGCCCACCAGGAGAACAGGTTACCAAGAGTTTATTTTTACTTTATTTTCAACCAGAAGAAACTTGTGGCAGACATTTAGAAAGACAGATTTCCATCACATTCGTTAATTACAGTTAATTACAGTCATTTAAGGCGGTACATGAGAGAGTCCAAGTGATTTTGTCCATACTGCCTTTCTGGTCTTTTCTCTTACAGACTGTTACTAATTTTAGTTGTGAACAATAACAAAAATGAACAAAATTGAACAAAAAATGGGGATTGCACAACCTCAAGCACTAAAAACCACAAGAACATGAAAGGGCAGGAAACATAATTCACAAAACAATCAAATGAAGTCAGATCTAATTGGCTTTCAGTCCATTTGGTCCAGATCTTATCAAACATATGCAGCACTTAACCTGCAGAGCATAATATGAAAGTAAACTAAGAGTCAATTTCAGCTGAATTTGGATTCAGATCAAGTAGAAACTGAAAAGAACCGGATGAAACAACAACCACGTGAGAACCAATACTTTATTTTCTGATCAAAATGGTTCCAAACTACGAAACCTTTCGTTTGCCTTGAGGCTCCATAGTTGATGCTGAACCTTAAAAGATCAATAATTATTTTGGCTAATGCATCCTGTTGACAGATTCGCTTCCTTATCAACACAGTTTGGTGCCTCAGTGTCATTTTGAAACACTTCCTGTATCGGTCATGTGACTTGCTGAAAGCAACACACGCACCGACACGGGGTTTCGTCTATGAGACCCATCACTACTAGATAACTATAACTATGGTAAACCAGGAAATTTCCCACAAGGAGAGGCGTTTTGTTGCTAGGTAGAGAAGTATCCTGGATCTGAACTTGTATCAGTGGAAACCAAAGAATGTCTGGATGGATGCATCGACTTTCATCACTTCTGTAACTTCCTGATGAATATTTGTTTGTAAAAATCCTGTTCAGGGTGAAGACGGCCTTCCAGGAATCCAAGGTCCTTCAGGTCTACCAGGGTTGGAGGTGAAACCATGAATAAAATCTACTAATAATCCACTAAAGGGTTTATTCTGAAACCGTCTTACTTTGTACTTTCTGACTCCATTGCAGGGAGCCCCGGGACAGATGGGAGCTCAGGGCCCCCCCGGCTTTATAGGGGCTCCTGTAGGTATCTAAGAGACCCTAACAGATGCATAATGTTTATTTTAAACAAAATAAAGTAATCCTCAAAGGACAGTGTGTGATTGTCTGAAATCAAGCTAACAGAACCATTTTGGTTTGCAGGGGATTTATGGAAGACCTGGATCTGAAGGGAAACAAGGCGCCAAAGGAGAAAAGGTCAGCTTTTCTAAAGAGCATATATCATCACTTAACCTTTTTAAATATGTAAAAATGTGTAAAATAAAGGCAAACGTTAAGCTCAACAATGCAAGTTGGAGAAAAGTCATAATGTGACATTTGGAGTCCATAAAACAATGTTCAGTTAATGTCTCTTTTATCAGATATTAGTTACCAAAATGATGATTTATATGGTAATTGAAGGAGTTATATGGGGGGGGATTAAGATAAATATTGAGAATTCAGGGTAGAGACATAAAAAACCAGAACCTTATGAAGTGATTTAAAAGCACTTTTTCATGAGTTTAATCAGCTTATTTCAGAAAAACTGATTGAAAATGTTCCAATTATCCAGTCCAAAAAGTAATAAAAATACCATCTATTTGTTTTATGTCTATCTATGTACAGATAACTAGATATCTACAGCTAGCCAACTATCTACAGTAATCTACAGCTGTTTATTTACAGCTAGCTAGATAGCAACGGCGAGTTATATCTACAGTAAACTACCTGTAGCCACCTAGCAGCTATAGATATTGTGCTATCTACAACTAGCAAGTTATCTAGTTAGCTCTTTGTCTACAACTAGCTGTCTGTCTGCAGCTAGCAATCCATCTATTTCTGCAGTGAAGATTTTTATTTTATTCATTCATTTATTTATTTTTTTGTCGTCTTCCTGTCATTTTTATTTACATTCAGCCAAAGCATTTGGCAATAACGGCCTAGAATTTCTTTCATTTATGGTGAAACTGTTTAATTTACCCAAAAAAGCAGGAAAAATCCAAATAAAGATCTTCAAAAAGCAAAACTATTGACAAAAACCAGCCGAAAAGCTTTTTAAATAATTCATAAAAAGTGATGGTTTAAAACTTTTGCACAGAACTCTGTGTACTATTGAGAGCCATCTGACTCTTCTTACACATGTCTTGCTACAGAAGCAATAAAGACGTCATTTCAGGTTCATATAGAGACTTTAGATGTAAATTTGCTCTTTTTAACCTTTTCCCTCTGCCTGTTGCTCCAACAGGGAGATGATGGTGAAATTGGACCTTCAGGGAAAACCAGTCCCATGGGAAGGAGGGTAAGGTGACCCTGATTTCTTTTCCTTTAGAGCAAAACATCAGAGAGTTTGTCCCTGTTTTGAATGTCATCTTGGTGGATAAAGTTCCTTTGTTTTTAGCGGTTTGCTTAAGAGTAAACATGTCTAAAAGCAGAAGTTTCATGCATTAAACATGGCGCAGATTGTTGTGCATTTCTCTCGTTTTGACACAAACACGTCGAACATTTCCTCAGGGGAAACGGGGAAAGGTTGGAGTCAGAGGGACCAGAGGAGACACAGGACCAAAGGTGGAGAATACAGAAACATTACCGGGAAGTTTTCATGCATTTGGTTAAATCTTATCTGACAGTTTGTGATTTTTATGTCATTTAGGGTGAAGCAGGAGAAAAGGGGATGACAGGCCTGCTTGGCTGGCCAGGAAGCATTGCAAGTTTATTTCTTTACTTGATAAAAATTACTTTTAGCAAAAGTGACTCATATATTTTGATTTATTTTCTAATTTATGGATTTTTTGTGTTTTTATTCCCACTAAGGGAATTCCTGGGCTACCAGGAGATCTGGGGGATCAAGGTGAAAAGGGAGAAGAGGTAAACTAGAGTGATTAAACTTACTGAAAATTACAAAATCTGGACATATCTTGGCATAAATTTAATTAACTTCAAAATGGATGACAACTCACCAAGCCTGGAGATGAAGCACCTTGCAAAATTATTTTAATCCCTGCAGAATCTCTACACATTTTATCAGAATTTTATGTGACGGATGAACAGAAAGTAGAGCATTTCTCAAATGAAAGACAAATTATGCATGTTTTTTCATGAAAAAGTCCTTAAAAAACATTTTTATACTTCAGTTTGTGTCTCCACTGCTTCCAAAAACAACCCAAGTGGACAATGGCAAAAAAAATGTAATGTTTATGGTGTCTGAAAAACGAACCGCTTGTCAAATCAAGTTTTATTGACACTGGAGCATTACGGAATTCCGCCCGTTACCTAGCAACCCCAGTGGAATTCCACCCGTTACCTAGCAACCCCAGTGGAATTCCGCCTGTTACCTAGCAACCCAAGAGGAGCTCCAACACGTTTGGTTAGCTGGTTTTACCTCAGTATGCTCTGTACAATGACTGCCGGAAAAGACAAATGTTTTGTTGTTGACTTAACATCCAGAAACCACTTCCTGCATTCTTGTTGGTTGTGCAGGAGGCTCCAATTCTGCTTTTCAAAGATGTACCGTTGTGTAATTGTGCATCCGTTTGCAGCCATTTTCACTTCAGAGTGTGAACGTTGAGTTAGGGGGCTTGACCAGCAGCAGATTATTTGGATTTAAAGTGACAAGACAACTAAAATCTGTATTTTACGATATTGTTTGGAGTCGTGATAAACAGTTAAATTCCTGCGTTTTGGTCTTCAGGGTGAGAAAGGAGACGTGGGAATACCTGGATCACCTGGACCTGAGGGCAAAAAGGTACCACTGTCTTTTTAAATGAAAAAGTTTTTAACGTGTTTCATGTTGCAGAGTTTAGATTGTGATGTCAAGGGAGCTTTAAGTCCACAGGGTTTAATTATTGAGATGTAAAGCAATAAAATGCTGCTCTAACGTAAAGAAGTCTGAAAAATGTTATTTGACGTTATTTAATATTCCAGGGTAATCGAGGTCCAGTCGGACTGACTGGTCCAGCCGGCCAGAAAGGAGAACAGGTACTTCCTAATTATTTCATATCCATAAATAGACCCTCAGTTCATGCATATCATGTTTATTTAGCATTTAAATGTCAGACTTTTAATGACGTATTGGTCAAATATTCCTCAGACTTTCTTAAAGTTATAAACATCAGCCAACAGGTGCAACAGAAAGATACTGTTCTAACAGGAGATAGACGCTAAAGGGAAAATACTACAAATAGCAAAAACAGCAACTATAAAATGCTGCAAACTTGCGCCACAAAACAGAAGTCCTCCAGACCACTAGTGGGAGTCGATCACTAAGTCTTATGTGATCAAACTCTCAGAAAAAAGACGGGATGGCGGAAAAAAGAAAATGTATTATACTTCATGTTTTTTTACAGTGTTATAGAACAGCAGCATATTTAATAACGCCGCCTAGTGGTCTGGAGGACTTCTGTTTTGTGGCGCTGGTTTGTAGCGATTTATATTTGCTCTATTTCCTGTGATTATGGCATTTTTTGTTCCATTTTTTTGTGTTTTGGAGTTTGCACCATTCCTGTGTTTACAGTAGGACTAAAACGATTAATCGTGATTAATCAATATCTCAAATAATCGATACTTTGAGCTTGGTTTGCCGTTTGCCGCTCCTCAACCTTTGGATTAAATTTCATTTTGTCAATTTGAATTTGTCTGAAATCAAACTTGTTTCTCTGGTTCTGGTGTTTCCAGGGAAACATCGGTCCGCCCGGGCCGAGAGGAGCGCTGGGAATGCCCGGCTTACCTGTAAGTAGCTTCTTCATGCTCCACTTGATCACATTATAGACAAAATCAGGAAAATTACTGTCAAAAACGGTGATTGTTACTAAAAACATTTGCTGTAATTTGCAACTTATGCCACTAGATGTCAGTATATCCTACAAATTGGATATATTTTTGTATATTTTTTTCTTTCTTTCCTGTTTTAAGAGTTTTTAAGCTCTAGCTGTTAATATTGTGATTATATGAATGTTTTATTTTATTGTTTGAAAGTAAAAAAGAAAGTTTCCACCTAATGGACATAAAGTTTTATCTTCTCTTTGTTTTCAGGGATGGTTTGGATTAAAGGTATGATGTCATCAACAAGATGTACATTTAATGCTAATATTTTTGTTTTAAAAGTCTGATTTAAAGTGAGCATTAGAATATAAAGGAACATATTCATATATCCATAGCAGGAGTCTGCAGCCTTTATAATCCAAAAATCAATTTCTGCCATCAGTCCAGCTAAATATTTTGTTACAAATATGATCCTTGTAACAAAGGTGTTGGCTTCATCATGTCCTGTATAATAGCAATATAAATATAATCCAAATGACTGATACTTTTACTGTTTTTTGTGGGAACTAAATTAAATTCTTCCAGTAAAAATTGAAAAATATCTGAGACCTGCTTTTGTTTCAGTCACTCATCTTTTGGAGTTTTAAGCTCCACAGGCTGCAGACCTAAATATAAATATATTTATACAGTTAAAACCAGATTTTGTAGAAGGAAATCCAACTTTGACCCAACTTCTAAGTTTCAAAACAAAGTTATTCCTGAATTTGAATTCTGGAAAAGCTCCAAAAAAAAATCAACAAAAACAAAAAAAGTTCTCGCCAACTTCCTAACACTTAGCAAATAGAAATAATTTTATTAGTTCTAACTGAGCTAAAGGTTAGGCTAGTTTTAGTGATGGTGTTTGTAGTTCTACATCACTAAATGTTATTTATTTTTCTGGCAGGGGTTGAAAGGTTACAAAGGTCAACCTGGACGTCCTGGAAGGAGAGGCCTCCCAGTAAGTTGATCAATCGATAGATAGATAGATACATAGATAGATAGATAGATAGATAGATAGATAGATAGATAGATAGATAAGTCTATTCTGCTTCGTTTGTGCAGCAAACATTTCCATTTGTGTTTCTTTTGTTTTAAATATTTTACTAAAAGTTATTTTATTTTTTGTAAATGTGGGTTGATTGGTTGACCTTTCATGACCTTGATGAATAGCTAACAGCTAAAATGATGGCGGCACAAACAGAATTGTTTTGCTGCACAAATGTAGAATTAATGGCCACCATTTTGTTTGATTTGGGTAATGTGAAGTGGGGAGGGAGGTGATTGACCTTTTGACCTTTAAACTTTTATTAAAATCTTCAAAACAAAAGCAGCACAATGTTTGACACCTACTTTTGTTTGATTTTATAACAAATAAAATCAAGAAAATGGTCAAACCTTTACTAACATCTTTAAAATGATGGCGGCACAAACAGAGGTTTTTGCAGCACAAACTTTTGACACCAGTTTTGTTTGATTTGACAAAGGTTTGTGTTGCGGTTTGTATCTCTAAAAGCTGATAATTTTTCTTTCTCTGCTTCAGGGCCCACCTGGTGTTCCTGGCCCCCCAGGAAAGTCACTGAACATGACTTTCACTCAAATAAAGGCAAATCAATCAGTTTTCTATACGACATATGATCAATATTGCAGTTTTTTAAATAAATAAAGCACTGTTCTTACCCTGGGCAGCTGCAGGAACTGATAAATATCTGTTTTTTTATTATTATTTGTGTATCCAGAGCCTGATGTACATGTCGGACAAGCCAAACTTCTTCCTGATCCAGACGCTGCTGGACTCCCTGCAGCAGGAGCTGCGGCTGCTGCTGGATCCTCCTGACGGGACCAAGCTGCGCCCAGCCACCACCTGCCTGGAGCTCTGGCTCTGTCACCCCGAGTTCAGCAGCGGTGAGAAACGGTCCAACAGTACTGGAACCATCATCTCATTCATGGGTTTTAGCAGCTAAAGCAGGAGATACAGTGTCATCTCTAATATGCTAACTTTTCAAATTAAAAGATATAAACTTGGAAAGTCAGCTTTGTTTGACTAAGTCCTGTTTTTATTTTCTTAAGCATATTGACATAAAAATAGAAGAAGGAAGAGAAAGTTTTAAAACATTTATTTGTTTGTATTCCTGAATGATTATTTTGATCCTGATACATTTGTGAATATGCTGTTAAGCAGCCTGGATACCTGCTGGTTACCATGGAAACTGAACACAGACTGGTGGCCATTCAGTCTTAAAACGTTACCTTCAAAATAATTTATAGCCTGTATTATTGTAAAACTAGGTTCTGTATTGATAGCTAGCTAAAAAGCTATTTAGCTAACTAGATAAATAATTAGATTATTTGCTATTTAGCTCTCTGGGAGGCTATCTAGTTAGCCATTTAGCTAGATAAATAGCTATTTAGCTATCTATCTAGAAAACGAGTTAAATAGCTATGTATCTAGCTAGCTAAACAGCTGTTTAGCTTGCTAGCTATCTATTTTACATAAATAGTTATTTAGCCACCTATACCTAGATGTCTAGCTAACTAGATAAATAGATATCTAGCTAGTTATTTATGTAGCTGTATTTTATAAATAGCTACATATTTAGGTATTTAGCTAGCTGTCTACTTAGCTATCTAGATAAATGAGTAGCTATTTAGCTATCCAGCTAGCTATTTGTCTCGATATCTATCAATCAAGATAAAATGCTAAATAGATAGCTAATTAAATAGCCTTATACATAGCTATTTATTTAGCTATCTGTATATATAGCTATCTATGTAGCCAAGTCAGCATGTATGAAATAGCTTAACATGTAGCTATTAGCCATTTATATAGGTAGATAAATAACTACCGTATGTATTTTTTTAGCTATGCAATTACATATATATTTCAATATTTATGTATTTAGTGATCTAATTACATAGAATACATATAGCTATTTATATTTGGCTGTCAATAAAGATAGTTGAATAAATATATGTATGTTTAGATATCTCCAGCTTCTCTCCTCTTTCATAATATGTGAGCTGTTATTGCTCCTCGTTTCACCAGAATTATTGTCAGTACAGAGTACGCTGTGTTGATCCGTTCTGATCTCTCTGAGCTGCTGCTGCCCTCTCTCTCCTCTGCAGGAATGTATTACATCGACCCCAACCAGGGCAGCTCCGCCGACGCTCTGCTGGCCTATTGCAGCTTCACCTCCTCATCAAAGCAGACCTGCCTTCACCCCGAACTCTCCCAGGTATGAAACCTGCGCCGAGGACGGCTGCAGGAAATTACACGATGTCTCTGCTGACCTGAAGGAGCCTCGTTAAAGCCCCTCAGTTCAACGACTCGCAGCCGGAATATGCTCTTAGTGCCAACACTGAGACCCTGAAAGACATGATTTGAGGCTCTCTCCATCTCTTTACATGAAAAATAACAAAATATTTTTTATTAGAAACATTGTCATTTTTTTTCTGCAGCTGCCGATGAAAGCTTGGATGGAGGAATCAGCTGAAGATGGATCGTTTCAGTGGCTCAGCAGGCTGGATCAGGGTCATCAGGTGACTGATATAAACCTGCAGCATCATGTTTATTAGTCTTTTTTATTGGTTTACCTCTTAATTTAGCAGATATTCATTCATGAACACTGGCAGGAAGACCCACATCCCATTGGAGAGACTGTGTACTACAAACTGAAACCCAATTCTTAATGTCTTTTGATCGAACAAGAAAAAAAAGAATCATTTTCAACTAAGGAGATGAGATAAATGATATGAAGCAACTTCATCCATTACAGTAAAGAAAGAAATCAGCACACAATAACACCAAGAACATTTTCTTTTTTAGCTGTTATTATTAAGGCTGAAGCGATTAATCAGATTATTCACGATTAATAACAATTAATCAATTATTAAGATAATTGTCAACTAATTTAATAATTGGTTAATCGTTGACTGAAGTATACACTCAAAAAAAGCCAATTTTCTGGAAAAAATTTACATATTCAGAGCAGTATTTAAGGAAATACAAATGCAAACTTGTTTTTCTTTGCTGTTTTCTTTGTTTTTATTTGCATCTTTTATTGTATTTCTATTATTGTATAAAGAGACTTAAGTGGTTAAATGAAAAATCTGTAAAATGTGTCATATTTTTCCCAATTAATCGTCATAAAAATAGATTAATCATCAGAATAATCAATTAATCGCCAGAATGGTTGATTAATCGATTGCTAAAATAATTGTTAGTTGCAGACCTGGTAAATATTAACATTGATGATGTGTTTGTTAGTTTTCTTATCCAGGTGAGAGTGTGGTGCAGATGCGTTTCCTGCGGCTGCACAGCGTCTCGGCGTCTCAGCGGGTGACCTACTCCTGTCATCCAGGAAGCCGTCTGGGTCCGACCGACACGGAGGCGAAATTCCTCACCGATACCAGGATGCAAAGCTACCTCGGAGAGCTGAATCACTGTGTGGTATGTGGAGACAGGAAAAAATTATGTTTTTAACTATTATGATATTCAAGAAGATGAGTTTAAAAATATACTTTAGTGAACACTTAAAAACCTGACCTAGTTGCATGTTTTTATTCGAGTGAAGGTGAAAAGGTTAAACCATTCAATGGGTAAAATGTTGTGGTTGTATTTTCTTTTGTTTGTTTCATAATAATTTCTGATTTTATTTTTGTCCTTAAAGTGTTGCCATATTCAGTCCATACTCTTTGGTGTTTATTATTGTTGTTGGTGTGTTGCCATATAGGTTCATTCCTTTGTGTTTAAGTTTTTAATTCTTGTGTTTTGTTTGTGTGTTTTAGTTTGTTCATACGTTTGTTTTTGTTTATTTTTTTTCCTTTTGTGTTTTGGTTTGGCTGCAGAAAAATCTTTGAGGAACGACTCAAAGCCACTTTTTTCTCGCTCTCTGTGTCGACTACGCTACATGTAGACTCGTTACCATAGCAACTGACTGACAACGCCGCTACATGTTTCAGGATTCAACACCAAAAAGCAAACATTTCCCACACAAAGAGCAGAACATTCAGTCCGTTACATTTGTATATTTTTGTATTTTATGTTTATTTTGCGATTATGAATCAGTGATCGCTGTGGTAGATTAGCTGCTGCTGCTAGTAGCTAAACTAACACAGCGGTAGTAGATTAGCTAATTTAATCACCTGCTCTTCTGACAATCAGAGTTGCTGTTTACTTTCCCTTATTTTGTCATTTAACTGAACAAAAACACACAGAATTCCACAGCACATCTATATGTTAAGTTTGTCATAGTCAAGCTAGCACAAGTGACCTACTTCCTTCTCCCTCGCTATTATTTTTCTTCATTAAAACTTTTTCCTGACCTTGTTACCTAGTTTTTGTAATGTTGACAATTAGTAGCAAAACACTGTGTCCCTTTTCTTTTATATATCAGGCGAACATTTAAGATTTTACGCTTTATGTTGGTAACTTGACAGCTAAGATCAATGCTAGTCATCGGCTAGCAGCAGCTTTTTGCCCTGCAGCATCTGTTGTGTGCTGCAACGGGTCTATATTAACAGATAATGTTTTTTTTCAGTCTGTGGAGGAGACGGTTTCCGGTTCTGGAGAGTCTGTGTTGGAGTTCGAGGACCTGCAGCTGCTTCCTCTCAGAGACGTGGCGGTGATGAACAGCGGGAACTTCACGCACCAGTTCAGCTTCACCGTCGGACCCGTGTGTTTCAGCTAGAAACCCTACGCTCCTCCACACCACACAGAAATCCAGCAGGATTTTAAATCACGGACACAGAAAGAGCTTCTTTCTCCAGTTCCTGAAGATTTCACCAACTTCCTTCTCTTTTGTTGGGGGATTGAATCCCTCGGTTTCAGCGACTCTGTTGCTTTTTTAACAGAGAAATCATTTTTGTTTACAGAGACATTTGTCTGGTATAAAGTAAATTAAATGTGTTTTTTTGTGCTGTTCGCATTCTTTAGTGTGTAAATAAGAGTCAGACGGTTTTGTTCCAGGCCGGTTCTGTCCCACTGATGCCAGTTTATCACTTTAACTAAAGGTGCTGATCATTTATTTAAAGCTGATGTCATCTCATGCATACTTGGTGCTAGCTGTTTACGATCAGTCCTCAGTTTAAAAGATGCAAAGCATTTGTTTTACATTTTGTTTCTGTATTTTGATGTATATATAAATATAATTTTTCTTTTACATCTCAGGTATGACACACACAGGCACTTCATCTGCTGTTGCCCCAGCATGTTTGTTTTTTTGTTTTTTTTACAGTTTTGTTGTCAAATCTCTAAATCTAAGCTTAATAAATATTTGAACTTGAGACACAGAAATATATTTACGCTGATTAATTTGTTCTACAACCAAAAGTTATTTCTAATTTTCAGATATGAAGTTTTTTTTAGATAAACTAGACATCTAAGGAATGGAAATTAGTACTAGCATTATTGAGAAGCAATGTGTTATAAAATTGAACACATTGTAGTAAAAGTAAATTATATGGTTTTGTTTTGATCATGAAACTTTGAAACAAGGTGGGTTGATATTATGTTTTAGAGCGATTATAAACAGATTAAATTTCTCCCAAAAATATGAAAACAAAAAGAAAAAAATAAATTTTCTGGGAAAAGTAAATTCTGTGCTCCAAAAGTTGAATATTTCAAATTAAACTCACCTTTTTCTGAACCTAGAAAACATTTCTGAAAATAAAAAAAAGATAAAAAATTCTAAACTCAGAATTTTCAGTACGAAAAGCTTAAAATTTGCTAGAAAAATTGTGCAAAATTTGGACTTCTAGAAAATTTTAGATTAATGTCAAAAACTTTTTCTTGCAAATTTTTGACTTTTCAGATTCAGAAATTTGCCTTTTTTGTTTGTTTTGTTTTAATTTCTGAGACCAATCTCAAAATTTCAGACTTGCTTTCTTGCAAATTTACTTTTTGAGCTCAAACATTTCTGAGAATAAGACCAGAATGTTTGATCTTTTTAGCGAATTGCTCTTTTTTCCTTTGGTTTTGTACACTAGTCTAATCTGAGAAATAGTTTTTAGTTTCTTACTAGTTTTTAGCCATAACGATCTAAATTAATAGAAATTAAATGTTTGAAAAGCAAATGTGCGATGAATCTAAATCTTATATTTTAATATTCTGATTGATAGAGCTGCAAGAAAAAAGTTTAGCTCTACAAATAAAAGGTTAAGTCATGTAGAGATAATAAAATGGGAATAATCTGCCATTTATATGTATATTTTTTAAATCCCTTTAATTTTTCGTCCTTTTTTAGCCTTTGAAAATATCAAGGATTGGAATAGATTAAAAAAATCAATCCAATTGTTTTAGTCGTATAATAAAATTAGAATAAAAACCATATTTAATCCCGTAAAAAGCTAATATTGACATATGTAGAAAACGTGATACTGAAACTGTTAACGTCCTTACGTCACGCAGGTCACGTGACACTGCGTTGTCACCGGTTCGTTCCTTTCCGCATCTCGAGCTGGTGGTTCATTCTGTAACTTTAGCATCATTTTCCGCGGGTTTAACCTGCTTGGCGTCTCAGGCAGCAGCTTTTTGTTCGGTGTAAAAGTCGTACAGGTTTCTTTTTTCTACTGGTCTGCGGTTCTGGACCTGAAAAGGTTTTATTTTTCATGCGGAAGCCACTGGAAGAGGCGGGCTAGCCTCTGGAAGCTAACAGCTGTTTGGGTTTGGGTCGCTGTCATCAGCCCAGCTACCTCACAGGTGAGACAGGGAAGAAACCCAAAGCTTGTTCTGTCATCTGCTGGTAAAATGGTTTTATTCTGATAAAATTATACCACAAAGTAGCTCAGGAGTTAGCCTTAGCCAGATTTAGGTCATTGAGCTACATTGGAACAGCAGTATTTTATTATAATTTGTAATATAGTGCTTTTAAGTTTTGTTGCTTAGTATAGAAACCGGTTTACAGTCTTGACATTACGAGCAATTTATAACAGTTCAGCTAAAAAATGTACGAAACAAGATTAGAGCCACTAAAGAAGAAAACAAATCATTTTGACTTTATTGGTTTTTGTTTTGGAGAGTGAATCCAAATTATGAGGAAAAAACTGTAAAGATCCTGGGTGGAAAAAAAAAAAGAAAATTCTGGTGAAATTAGTCCAAATAATGAATGAAAATATGGCAAAAGTTTGGGAAAGAAAATCTAAATTACAGGAAAAATTAGTCAAAATTCTAGGAAAGAAAATTCTAAATTTGGAGGGGAAAAAACAAATTGTGGGACAGAAAAATCTAAATCCTGGGGGGAAAATGTTACAATTTTTCAGGGGAGGGTCCAAATTATGAGAGAAATGATGCCACCATTCTGAGGAAGAAAAACCCAAATTATGGTAAAAAAATAAGTCAGAATTCTGAGAGAGAGAAAAATCTATATTCTAAGAAAAAAGTCTAAAATATGAGAAGTCCAAATGTTGGTAGAAAACCTAATTTGTGGATTAATGTGACGTCTCCATAGTCAGTGTCCTACCTGACAGGTTTGCTCTGGTTTTAACTTTTGGTTTCTCTTCGCCAGGTTCTATGACCTTTGACCCCATCATCCAGATCGAGGATGTACCCGCCTCCCAGGAAGGACTTCATCGCGTTGACCCTGAGCGACCCCCACAGTCACGCCTACAACAACGCCAAACACCGGAGGCAGTCCTGCTGGAGGGTGAGGACGGCGACCAGAAAAAATCCAAATTTATCTCCATATTTCTGCACATTTTATTTATTTCCTGTTAAAAATATGCAAAACATAAACAATCAAAACGAAAAGAGGGGCAAACTAAAAACCAACTAAATGATCTGAGAGTCAAATGAGGGCGAGTGTGAACAGCAGAACCCAGTAAATCTCCCTGACAGGAAGTAAACCAACGTTTCATAATTTGTCCTATCAGGCGTTTGGCGCTCACTGAGATATTTGTGGTTTTGCATAGGAAAAGATTGTCCATGTGAATTATGCCTGCCGGTGGGTTAAAACCACAGGTTTCAGTTTCCTCCATGTTGAACTGGTCCAGCAGCTCCATACCTGACTGGCCTGTTTGTTATCTGAGACTCTTTATTTGTGAGTTTCTTCAGGCTGTTTTTACACCTGATAGTCCAGCAGATTTTGTTCTATTTGTGAACAAATTAGTTGTAAGTTTTCAGCTGCTGCGGTTCTCTTTCACTCTGCACTGAGTCAAACCAAACTAATTTAAAAACCTGTTCCCCTCCTCGCCTGTGGGGGCGCTGCACCACAAGCCACTGAAGGAAACAACATGAAAAACTCTTCCTTCTTCACAAAATAGAAACAAAAATGGCTGTAAGATTTCTATTTTGAGAAATTAGCCATTTCTCCTGCTAGCCCCAGACTAGCATGTTTGTTTTGGTTGTATTTTCACATTAGAAGGAACAAGGACAGTGAATATTTAAATTTCAGACTGTAAATATTGAGATGTTGTTATTGTGGGGTCAGTTTTAAGCTTGGTGGTCCGTGAGTGTTTGGATAAATGATATTCAGCCTGAAGAAGTTTGAGAAATAAAACATTAGATGAAGAGAGGTTGTACTTTTTCGTTGTTTTTAGATGAAACGTAGGTGATGTTGGAGTTATTGTTGCAAGTCGAGTTTCATTTAATTTGTCCGTTTTTGTTTTCTCAGAAATGGAAGCAGCTTTCTCGGCTGCAGCGGAGCCTCATCCTCTTCCTGCTGGCTCTGCTGCTCGTGTTCATGCTGCTCTCCTTCTCCAGCATCGTGGAGCAATGGAGAGGTGAGAGGTGAAGCCAGGCGCTCGTCTTAAGGAGAGTTTAGTGGGACATTTGCTGTTTCTGATGATGATGAGTTTCAGCTAACTGGGTAAATTCTGCAGGGCTGTCCGATAAGGAAGACTGGCTGGAGCTGAGTGACAGAGGTCTAGTTCTCCCGGGTCTGAAGCCGGTTGAAGCCAGAGGTCCGGCAGCCGGGCCCCATGCGGAACCAGCTGAAGGGCCACAAGACCCGATGGAGCCCAGAGGACCAAACATCCCTGTTTTGGCTCGGCCGCCCACCAAGGTGGGATTTTATTTCTAAAACAAGAGCTGAGTGAATCCATGTTGTTGTTTTAAATGGTCATGACTGCAACTTCCAATCACCTTATAAATCAATTATCCTGACGATTAATCGATCAGTCTGACAATTGAACGATTATTCTTACTATTAATTGATAATTCTGATGATTGATCGATCACTCAGGTGATTGCTGATCTTACAGTTAATCAGTTATATGACTATTAATCAATTACTCTGATTAATTGATTAGTCTGATGATTTATCAGACTAATCAGGTAACATTATGACGATCAGTTGATTATTATGAAAATGAATCTATCATTCTATTGAATAATCAATCATTCTGGTGATTAATTGTTTATTTTGACCATTAATAGATTATCTTGTTGATTAAGTGATTATTTTGACAATTGATCAGACTAATCAATTGGTATTCTGACTAGTAATCAATAATTCTGATGATTATTTTGGTGATTAATTGATTATTCTGACGATTAATAGAAGATTCTGACAATCAATCACTCTGATTAATAATTTTTTTTTGTTATTAATTGATATTTTTTCAGTTGCTTGTATAAAGAAAAATGTCACATTCATTTAACCACTGAAGCCATTTTTATACCAAAACAGAAAAACATTAAAAGATGCAAATAAACAAATAATTCAAACCCTTTTAAATAAGAAAATTAATGTCTTATTGACAGTTGTGATAAATCAGTTATTAAAATAATTTAGTAATCCATTTATTATACTCAAAAGACGGCCATTTACTCAAAGAACAACACTTTAGCCAAAACTGTCCAAAAAATATGAACATTTTGCATTAAAGATTTAAGAACAATATGTTATTGTTAGACAAACACAGAGCCAACAAAGAGATTAAAAGCACCAGCTGTATGTTTTGGAAAATCTAAATTAAATGAGCTCATCACATAAACGATGCCTTTTATTTACAGTAACAGCAGCAGCTCCATGAAACGGTTAATATGACTCAGGATGCAGGATTTAAATAGCTGCTGTTTCTGTGGAAATGTGTAGGATATGGAAGACTGGTGAGTCATGATGGGATTGTTCAAAACCGCTAGAAGATCAACATAATCTGAGAATAAAACAGAAATATTCGTGGATCAATAAGCTCTAAATAAATTAGGGATATTATTGAATTTATACAAGTAAGTGTGTTTTATGTTTCTTTTTTAAATCTGTTTCTGTGTTTTTACCGACAGAGGAAGCCATTTTCCACCAAAAGAGCTCCACCAAACTCCCGAAAAGATGGAAACGCTTTGGACACAGAGAGCGACGCAAAGCAGAACCAGGAAGTGGTTCGGGAAGAAGCTGGTGAGGAAAAGGAAGAGGAGGAGAAAGAGAAGAAAATTATCAGGTAATGTGAATTTTTGTAGGAAAGTAAATGTTTAAAAGGCGAGTTTAGAAGTTGTTGTTGTCGCCATGCAGCTGGAGAGGAGCGGTGATCGAAGCCGAACCGGCCACAGAACCTCCGTCCAATCAGAAAGAAGCTGTGGAGCCTCAAGCGCCGGCCGAACCTGCAGCCTCCGTCCATCAGCAAGGTCCACCTTCATTAGCTTCTTTTCACCTCTGATTGTTTGTAATGAACAGGAAGTGATGAGTCCAGATGTTTCCAGTTCGTTGGTCCAAAAAGAAAAGCTTGAAGGAAAAAAGAGCAGATGGTTTTAAATCCGTCTGAATGTTCAAAAACAAGAGCTGAGTGAATATTTATGTTTTTAAATGTTCATAACTGAATCTATTATTGATAGATTAATTTAGGGCTGCAACTTCCAATTATTTTAGAAATAAATTATACTGAAGATTAATCGATTAGTCTAATAATTGGTTGATTATTATGACGATTAGTCAGTCATTATAACCACTAAACAATTATCCTGAAGATGAATTAGTTTGATGATCAGTCGATTATTCTGACCATTAATCAATCGTTCTGTCAGTTAATCGGTTATTTTGACCTCTAAGCAAGTAGACTGGTGATTAATTGATTTGTCTGATCGATTATCTCATGATTAATCAATAATTCTGGCAATCGATTGTTTTGACAATTAGTTGATTAGTCTGATGATTAATTTATTATTCTCACAATTAATTGATCATTCTGACCACTAAACAATTCAGACAATTAATTAGTTTGATTATAGATTATCACAACCATTAACTGATTATCCTGATGAGTAATTGATTAGTCTGATGATTGATCTATCATATGACTCTCACTCTAACTCTCATGATTAATCAGTTTCCCTGACGATTAATCAATAATTCTGACAATTGATTATTTTGACCATTAATTGACTAATGGTCTGATTATTTTCACAATTGGATGGTTTTTAAAACCGTCTACATGTTTCTTACAGCTGCATTCTAGGTTTTTTGTTTATATATTTTGTAACATTGTTTGTGGGTTTTCAACATTTTGAAGATTTTCTTTAACTCGGTTCACTTCAAGAGGAGCTGTAGACTTAATAAATGAATCATCTTTGTTTTTAAATCCAGTTTCCCCTGGAGCGGCGGAGCGTCTGGAGGCCGTCCGTGATGCCTTCAGGCACGCTTGGAAAGCCTACCGGGAATACGCCTGGGGTCACGATGAGCTCAAACCCATCTCCAAGTCATTCAGCGAATGGTTCGGTTTGGGCCTGACGCTCATCGACTCCCTGGACACCATGTGGATTATGGGCCTAAAAGAAGGTGATTTATTTCACTTTTTGTTCCACACAGAAGGTTTTAAACTTATTGGTCGACATTTACATCTTTAATATTTACACTTTTGAGCATGTAATTAATCTCTATGATCAGGTCACACGTCCCCATCTCTCTGCTGAATAGCAATTAGCTGCTAGCAACTAATGACTAGCATTAGCTGTTAAGTTGCCAACATAATGCCAACTAAATCTTAAATGTACACCTGATATATAAAAGAAAAAGGGATGCAGTGCTTTGCTACACTACAAAAACTAGGTAACAAGGTCGGAAAAAGTTTTAATTAAGAAAAAAATAGCGAGGGAAGTAGGTCAGGAAGTGGATGGCATGTAAAAGAATCACCTTTTTTTCCTCCAGCGTTGTGCGCATGTGTGAAATTTCCAGATGTAAACAATGACATGCAACGGGTCTGTTGATGCAGAATTTGCTGAAGCTAGAAGCTGGGTGGAGAAAGAGCTTTCATTTGACAAGAACGTGGACGTGAATCTTTTTGAGACGACTATTCGGATTCTGGGCGGACTGCTGAGCTGCTACCACCTGACAGGAGACCAGCTCTTCTTAGATAAAGCTGTAAGAAAAAACTTTGTTTCAACATCAAGAAAAACATCTTCAGTTTTTAATTTGATTATTTTCTGTCCCTTAAAGAAAGATCTGGGGTCCCGACTGATGCCGGCCTTCAAGACGCCATCAAAGATCCCCTATTCAGACGTCAACATCGGGAAGGGGACGGCGCACCCGCCGCGGT
Organism: Brachyrhaphis roseni; assembly: GCA_903066815.1. Taxonomy (NCBI): domain Eukaryota; kingdom Metazoa; phylum Chordata; class Actinopteri; order Cyprinodontiformes; family Poeciliidae; genus Brachyrhaphis; species Brachyrhaphis roseni. Next base: position 23,193 of record CAEFZY010074060.1, read on the forward strand.
GGACGTCAGACAGCACGGTCGCCGAGGTCACCAGCATTCAGCTGGAGTTCAGGGAGCTGAGCCACCTCACCCAGGACCCCCAGTACCAGGTCTGGACCACAAACTGGTACCACATTGACCCTCTGTTACAGCTTCCACCAACAAAATCAATCCAAACACATTCTGCACATTAGGGTGACAACTAACGATTGTTATCGATTAATCGATTATTCTAACGATTAATCGATTATTCTGATGATTAATCGATTAATCTGAGTTTAAAAATTGGTGTATTTGGCATATTTTTCATTTAAGCCTTCTTAAACAATGTGAGAGATATAGTAAAAGATGCAAATAAACAATTCAGTTCCTTTTCAAAAACATTTTATTCCATAAAATGCAGTAACAGAATTCCTTTAGTGAACTCTTGATCTGTTGTAGCAAAAAATGCATCTGCAGCTAGAAAAATACTTCTAAGCTCAGATTTAATTGTCTTAAAAATAAATTTCCAAGTTGATGTTAGAAGTATATATCCTTTGCTATAAATGATAAAGTATTCAGTAAAGGAACGGTCTTAGTGCATTTTAGGCAATAAAATGTTAATTTTCTTACAAAAATTGAATTGTTTGTATCTTTTAATGTTTTCTAGTATTGCAGAAAAAGAGCTTAAATGAAATATGTGCAGAATGTGCCAATTAGTCTGATTAATCACTAGAATACTCGATTAATCGTTGAGTTTTGTTAATATATTGAAATATTTGTCATTTTAAATGAGCAAAGCTAAAAATGCTAACTCTAAATGCTTTTTTTTTTTTAATTAAGAATGGTGTTTGTTTTCCGTGTTGCTTGAATAAGTAGCACTGTTTACAAATTTCTGCTCCATGTGATACATCATCACTCCATATATGGTCATGTAGATTCTGCTTTTTTTAAAGTCACAGAAACATCGATTTATTAGCTGGTATCATAAATATTTACACCAAAATGTGATAAAATTCTTAAAGTTACAGGCGGCATTCAGGAATATCTGATGTCTTCCTTCTGATTAGCTCAGATGCTAATGATGCTAACTACTTTAGCTTCAGTCATTAATCTGGTTTCGTTCCTTCCTGTTTTCCTGCCAGGACGCTGTGAATGAGGTGATGCGGCTGGTCCACAAGCTGCCAGGGAAACACGACGGCTTGGTTCCCATGTTCATCAACACCAACAGCGGCCAGTTCTCCCATAAAGGCGTGTTCACGCTGGGCGCGCGGGCCGACAGCTACTACGAATACCTGCTGAAGCAGTGGGTCCAGGGCGGGAAGACCGAAGACGAGTAATGCCTCGTTTTTTATCTCCTAAACCAAAATGTACCGACTTGAACAATAATGATGCAACATTATGACTTTATTTACAGTGTTTTCTTTTAGTTTCCCGACAAATAATTCAAAAGAAATGGAGAAAATGTTTGATTCTTAGAGGCATTGATGTCTTTACACAATAAGCAGCACTGAATCTATTATTATTATTATTATTATTATTATTATTATTTCATATGAACCAGTGAAAGAGAGAAAGGAAATGAGACGAGGAAGGAAAGAAAGATGGGATAAAAGGGAAAACTTTTAAAATTTAAAACATAACTTTTGAGAATAGGGATGAATAAAAAAATTTTCAATCCGATATTTGTCAAAGCTAATGACAAGAAAATTAGCTCTAAGGACATTATTTGTACGTTTTTGTCATTTTGTTGTGAAAATTCAAAATTTTTCCATGAAAAACAAAAACAGCCAAAGCTTGCAATTGTTATTAAATCTATATTTAAAAGTACAACGTTAAACCCCAGCAAAATCCACAAATACCTGCGAGTATTCAGAGTTCCTCATAAAACATGTTGTGTTCAACATAAAGGGCACAAACGGCGTCTAACCCTCCTGAATCTGACTGCAGGCTGCTGGAGGATTACCTGCAGGCGGTGGAAGGAGTGAAGAAGCACCTGGTGAGGCAGACCGGACCCGGCAGGCTCACCTTCATCGGAGAACTCTCCCACAACCGCTTCAACCCCAAAATGGTACCAATGGAGGGTCATGGGAGTTGGTGTAGCTCTCATGCGACGCCACATTTCCGCTAACTTTCTAACCGACAGCCATCTTGGTAGGCAGTTGCTATGACAACAATTAACAAACGACAAGGTTAGAGCTATCTCTCCCCTTATTCCTACCTAACTATTAAACAATACATTAAAACTAATACTAAGATAAATATCAGCGATATTTCTGTAGTTCTTACTGCTGAACTAGCTTAGCTAATGTAGCTTTTATCTGCTAGCTAAGTCGGACCTATGTGTTTGTTACTACATGTCCTTACTCACTCTGCCAGTCAACAGAACCTTGTTATTCACACGAGAAGTTCATACATTCTTTACAAATCTGTTTAAACATCGGATGGATTTCCATCTTCCTGTTCATTAGTTTGTGAACTTTATCGATGGAGGCAGCTTGTTCACATCGTCTGACATATTTCCTTATCCGTCTCTCACGGGTTGATCCTGACGGCGGCCATTTTGTTCATGTATCTAAAGTCCCCAAATACAGTATTTTCTTTTTGTTGGTCTGGAAGCCATTGGTATTTGTTAGTTGTGTTACCACTCCCTCACCACTAGGGGCAGTAGCAGACTGAAATAAGGAGCAGATTTAGAGGCACACAGAAATGTACAGAATTTGTTTAGAACTGTGAGCTGAGCTGAAATAAATAAAACAGAGAAGTTCANCATTTCCTAATTGGTCTGCCGTGGGGTCCGTCCCGCCCCTTACTGTTCGCTGTCCTTCTTGAGCAGCCTGGGTCACATTTGAAAAAACTCAACCTGTGTTGTTCAGACTGTCATTAAAAGATCAGGTTTGGGTCACTTCAAGCTGCCGTGTGAACGCAGCCTAAGATGGCGCGGATCTTTTTGGAGCTCTGCATTAAACAGATTTATTTCCTGCAGTGAGCGCCTCTCTCTTTGTCGCCGCCCTGCAGGACCACCTGGTGTGCTTCCTGCCGGGGACTCTGGCTCTGGGGGCGCACAGCGGCCTGCCGCCGGACCACATGGACCTGGCCCAGCAGCTGATGGAGACCTGCCACCAGATGTACAAGCAGATGGAGACGGGTCTCAGCCCAGAGATCGCTCACTTCAACGTGCAGGGCAGCGAAGGCCAGGACGTTTCTGTGAAGGTCAGACCGCGTTTCAGGCACTTTTATTTTCATATCCAAGTCCAAGATTCACTATTAGCATGTTTTTATACACAATAATTGATTTTTAAAGCGATCTGAAAGAGGAACACTGCAAAAATACTAAATCTAACCAAGTATTTTTTATCTTGTTTCTACTTCAAATATCTTAATGTCACTAAAAGTAACTTTTCAGCAAGAAATAGAGGCTTGTTTTAAGTCAATTCTGTAATATTTATTTAAAACATAGTTGTAAGTGGAATAATTAATTATATTTTTCCAATAATTACATTGTAATTTTAAATACCATGCACATGTAGCATGTTTTTATACTCGATCTGAAAGAAAAATAGTTAGTTTTGTCTTATTTTGCGTGTGCTTAGATATTTGCAGTAGAAACTGGACCATAAATTGTTGGTCAGGTTTTGTGTTTTTGCAGTGTAATCGGTGCGAACCCGCCTGATGCTCCAGCAGGTCTGATGAATCTGATTTTTAATCAGCCGCTCTGCGTTTGTTTGAGCGCGGCCACCCCGCTCTCCTCAGGCCTCATTTGGTTTTTCATTAGCAGCTCTGAGTTTCTCGCAGCGCTGAATATTTCTCCATTAACTCCCAAGGTAATTAGGAAACGCTTTCTGAGCTCATTCAGACCCAAAGAAACAACGGAGTGATCACAGAGGCCTTTAGGATGATTTAGAGAGAGAGCAGCTTTTAAACACCATGATGATGATGATGAACAACATGAGAGTCTGACTGGACTCTTCATCGACAGAAGCTTTCAATCCAGAAACAGCCTGAATGAAGTCAGATTATTGACTCTATAGGATACAAAGAGACATCCGTCCGTCCGTCCGTTCAACCAACTGACAATTAAACCAACCAACTAGCCATCTCCCTGTTTATCCAACTATTGATCCAAACACTCACATTTATTAATCTACCAACCAACCATCCATCCATCCATCCATCCATCCAACCAACCGTCCATATACCCGGACGGTTGTTTGTTTGTTGTCCAATCAACCAACAAAACATCCATCATTTGTTTATCCAACTATCCATCCATCAAGAGAAAGAGTCCTTCTTTCTCTTTCAGATTGTTGCAGGTTTTGCTGAGAGTTTTGACTGCTCCATGTAAAATGTTGGTGAATCCTGGTCAAATCATAAACACTAATAAAAGATGCATTCAGTTTATCTGGCTGATGAAACTGAAACCGCTGGCAGCTCTTCTTCTCCTTCTGTTTTTATTTGATTTTTAAAACGTTGACATCGGAGAGCCAAGCCGTTCGTCAGACAAACCAAGCAGAGACGAGACGTTGATGCATGAAGAGACCGTTTAAAATGCTTTATGCAGATCCATCGATCAGCTGCTGCTCTGCCGCTTTGTTCCATCTCTACTCCTTCATCTGGACCCACCCACTCAGCCTGGGGCGAACGCTGACTCATGTCACCCAAAAGTTTTAAAGAGCTGCTGAAATTTTCTCTAAAATGTTAAAATGTTAAGGATGATCACTGGATAATAAGAATGACCTGCTGCTGGTTTTCCTTCAGTCCTCACCGCTGCTTTTGTCTCCATAATCAGCTTTAATAAAGTTGTGTCCAGTTTCTGTGCTTCCTGTCAGCTTTTTAAAGGTCAGACTATAAACACTGATTGCTATCCTGCAGCCTGCCGACAGACACAACCTGCTGCGCCCGGAGACGGTGGAGAGCCTGTTCTACATGTACCGGTTCACCAAGGAAGCCAAGTACAGAGACTGGGGCTGGGACATCCTGCAGAGCTTCAACGCCTACACCAAGGTACCGACCAGCCAGCCGCTGATGTATTCCTGTTATTTCAGATTCGCTGATGATGTGAACATTACGCTAAACCAGGGGTGTCCAAACTTTTTGTCACGTCGGCCAAAATCATCAAGTCCAACAAACTTGAAGGCCAAAAATGTATATTTCTAATAAAAACTTCTACTGTTATGTATTACTTGATAACATAATAGTCTTTTTTTGTCAAGAGGAGATTTGTAAACTATTGTACAGACAGAACTTAAAGAGGAACTATTATGCAAAATTCACATTTTCATGTTATCGCACTTCAAATTGGGTCTCAACAGCTAGTGTTATTGTTCACCTTTAAAGGAATGAATTTGAACTGATTTTGAAGGATTTTTGACCAAAGCGGTTCTGTTTCTTGACCTCTGACATTTTCTGAGGTGGTAAAAATGTAATTATGTTTCATGTTCGACTTCTGGCAGCTTGGGGAAAGCTCAACATGGATCAAAATTGATTTTTCAGCTTCCCAGTGGAAGCATTAACCACCCGACCACACGTCTTCTCCAATCGCAGGTCCCCGGCGGCGGCTACACGTCCATCAACAACGTCCGTGACCCCGCTAACCCCGGCCCCCGGGACAAGATGGAGAGCTTCTTCCTGGGCGAGACGCTGAAGTATCTCTACCTGCTGTTCTCCGACGACGAGGAGCTGCTCAGTCTAGACAAGTACGTCTTCAACACCGAGGCTCACCCGCTGCCCATATGGCCTTCGCCGCCCAAATAAAACCCGGAGTCCTGCAAGGTCCAGGTTTTGGCCTCCTTTATTTTTCCTAAGGAAAAGGTTTCATATCTGAGCTGAACTCAGATCAGACTCACCAGAAAACTTTGTTACGACTCGGTTATCGATTAATGACTGTATGTTTTCTAATTTTGGGTTATTATATGAGGTGAAAATCACTCATTAGTGCTATTTAATGTCTTTAGTGATGATTTATCACTTCTGTGGGTAAATAATGGAGATGTTTAATAAATGAATGACTCAAGCTGACATTCTTAATGATCCAGGTTCTTCAATGAATGTAGTTTATTTTCTTTCCTGGTTAATTTATGTTTATTTATTCAGGTTTCATGGATGTTTTTGTTTTTCTGTTACTTGGAAATTCACTTTATATGACATGAGGGGTTTATTAAACTGTCTGGACCTGAGATGGACTCGCAATCAACTCTGACCTGGAAGAAACTTGTATAGAAAATATTTTTGAAGGTTAGATGGAGAAAAACGAATAATTTTTTTCTACAACAAAGTTTAAGTCCATTTTACATGTTGAGGTTTTTCACAGAAATTCTCACAAAAGCCAACAAATCCCTGCATTTTTGTGATTGTGATTTTATTGCAAATTTTACAGAGAAATTGTCAAAGTCATCGGGTTAAATTATACAAACTCCCACCTGTAGGTGGCAGTGTTTCTGTGTTCTACTACTCTACTACCTCAGCTTTAATTGATGTCAAATTAACAAAAACATAAACAGTCACATTTACCGTCATAAATAAACCCAACAAAGAGCCATCCCTCTGTTCTCCACGAGAGTTACAGGAAATTATCGCAAAGCAAAACATAATCAATGATTCTGATCGCAAAATCTTGAAGTTACAGAAAAATATAGTATATTGTTCACAAAACAGTCAATTTGAACCAAACTACTCAGAAAAAACTTAAATTCTTACCAAAAGGCGCAAAGCATCAACATCGGCCAATTTTAACCTTTTTTTTTCATTTTTTTCATTTTTTACTTGCTAATTTTTTTTCTCTTAGAAACATGAAATTAATCTCAAAATTTCCAGGATTTTTGGCAGAAAATCAATGTCGATGTATAATTACTGTAATAGGTGGCCATAGTTTTCACTTTTTTCTGTATCAGGAAAAAAAAAGATTTGGAGGATCAAAAGTTTAATTTTATTTAAATGTGAAGTAAACTAATGAGTAAATAATGAAGAATCCAGATGCATTGTAATATGTTTACATCAATTCAACACTACTTTTGACTTTTTAAGGCTGGATTTGATGAAGGTTAAAGAATCAAATCTTCACTTTAATCTGTGGTGGAAGGTTGTAGATTAGGGTGATGGTAAAGAGGCCTTCCAACCTCAAAGGTGAACC